>CAOGCB010277467.1:0-31659 GCA_948266635.1 Cnidoscolus chayamansa
AAAAAAAAGAATTATAAAGAAAATAATTAAATATTGAAGTTCCCACATAAATATAATAATTGCAAAGATGACTTGCAATGAAAGCATTTGCAAAGTTGAACACAAATCTGAGTTATTGTAACTCTCTCTCACCAACTCAAAGTCAAATATGCTTTTTTTTTTTAGTCATCCACTAATTAGATTATATTTTAAGAAGTTTAGTATTAGAAATTCATGGGCAATTTCACAATTTTTACAAATTATTGGGTATTTTTTTCAATTTATGCTTTTTTTAGGATCATAAGAAAAGGGTATCAATCTTTTTTTATAAAGTTGATATTTTTATATATGAGATTTGCATTTTTCTATTTTTAGAAGATATATCGATTTCACAATAAAATAAAATAAAAAAATAACTAATATGTGATTTTTTTATATATGTAAGGACTAAATTGTAATTTACCTTAACTATGAAGTTCTTTTTTTTAAATCAATTAATCAATAATATAATATTAGAGAATGTAACGTAAAAGAAAATTTCTGGGGCTATTTTGAAAATATGAGTTTTATTGGCCCCAAAATGCAAAAAAGGAAAAATATACATAAGCATGCCGGCAAAATCAGTGTTTATTAACACCGAAACGGTTATAATACTCAAAAGTATGGTCTAATAGGGTCCATTTTTTATTCTTCGGTTCTTCTCCGCAGGACCTTAAGTCTCTTCGATCAATGCATCGAACTCAGTACAGAAGCTTAAAAATCAGCTCCATGGGTAGTCTCAAAACCTACTTGTTACCTTATGGGTCGAGTTTGAACAGGGACTAAGCAGTAGAATGCAGGAACGCGTTCAGTTTTTCTTTGAAATGGTTTTGTAATTTTCACATTTGGAGTCCGCTTTTTGTTCAGATGGTTGTTTTGGAGCGTCCGTGGTGTTGATTTACGAGTTTGTACTACTTGGGTTTTGTTAAAAATTTTATTTTATTATGGCTCGGCGTAATGGATGGCAACTCCCTGTCCACACGTTTCAGGTATATTTTGTTTCTTCTACATCGGTTAATTTGTTCAATGTATGAGAAAATTTTGGGTTTTTAGTATTACGGGGTTTTCTTTTTCTAGTTAGGTTGTGAACTGATATCGGAAGTCTTTGCATAGTTCATGTGCTCTCTTAGTTGCCATCTATTTACAATTTTCTCCTAGTTTGGGATGGTTGGATTTGCTTTACTTTTGCATTTAAATCGGTGATTTAAAAAAAATATATTTTATAGCGCCGAGAAATTAAGTGCTAGTTTTTTTTTTTTGTTTTTTTTTAAATGCTTCTTGCTATTATTGTGTGGTCTTTTGTAATTTGTGTATGATGTTGATGGCATCTGTATGTGAGATATTTCAGTTGAAAAAAATCGCCGAGCTTTTTAGACTTGAGAGATCTGAGGAACCCATGATAGAAAATGACTTGTAGAAAGTTTTTGAAATGAGTCAATATTTCATTCCAACTGCAACTATTTTGACCTCTTGTTAATAATTGCTTTGTTCCCGATACAAATGAGTTCATGAAATCAAAATGAAAATTTGACAAATGGGTGTCATTATCTCATATCCTTTTCTTAGGCAGAGGCCCTATGTTGCGCTTTTGCTCCCCTAAGAGCATGGATCTCAAAAGCCAAATCATACAGTTCTTGATTTATCAACAGGCTTGAAAAGAAAATTAATTTCCATAAGGATGGCCCTACTTGGGGTCTTGTGAAAGATGTGAAATCACAGTATTGTTGTTTTGTCACTCTCTTATGTCACCCTTCCCAACTGTGCTAGGAAAAAAAACAGAACACAAGCTAGGAGATGATAAAATAGATGTTAAATTTGTAGTCAAACTCATGTTTACCCAAAAAATTCTAAGCTTGAAGGAGTTTTTTTTTTGGAGTTTCTGAAACAAATGTGACTATCTCCTGCCTTCTATCATTTTGACAATCTATATTTCTGAAACAAATGTGACCATCTCCTGCCTTCTATCATTTTGACAATCAATATTTCTGAAACAAATGTGACTATCTCCTGCCTTCTATCATTTTGACAATCAATATAATGGTTTTATTTTTCTTTTCATGGTGCACAGATTGTGGCAATAACGGTTTTCTTCTTGCTATCTGTTGCATACTATGCCTTTTTTGCTCCCTTTCTTGGAAGGGATATCTACGAATATGTGGCTGTTGGTGTTTATTCTGTGTTGGTAAGCTCAATAGCATTTTCTCACATTTCTTTAGTAATATGGATCTAAAGTCCCTTGCTTGCTTCCTTTTTCACAATCCTTTTCTGTTTGCTTCCTCTTCTTGGTTAATAACCAGGCACTTGCTGTGTTCATTCTTTATGTACGCTGCACTGCTATTGATCCTGCTGATCCTGGAATACTGCTGGAGGTTGATGAGACAGCAGCACTCAAGTCACAAAATGAAAAAGATCTGCCTGGTTAGTGTGCTAGAAATGCAGTTATCTTACTTAAGAAGTACTAAGATACATATTAGGCTGGAGGCCACAATTTCCTGGGAAATTGTTGTTGATTAGGATGATCATAACACTTAGACATGTGCCACTGGGACCATCATGAAGAAAAAGAAAAATATGATTATCAAAAGTCGTCGAGAAATGAATGGCTATGATTGCGTTATTATGACTAAGTTTACTTCAGGTCAGGAGATCCCTTGAGACGTTTGGACCCCCTGAATCTAGGTTAATCTTACTTGAATGAAAGATGTGAACACAAAAGCACATCCTTTGGAATTGCTTGAGCTTGGAACTTGTTTTCCTTCTGGAAACATTATTTCTGGATCGGAACTTATGCTCAGTCTTTGCTTTTTTTTGATTTCTTATAAAAGCTTCATGCTGTTCAATCAGGAAATGCATCTTCAATTGAAGAACCTAGCAAGATAAGGTTAAAAGACGAACGGAAATCAAGTGGAAATAGTTCAAGTTGCTGTTCAAACTTTGGAGGTTTCTTTTGTGGTTTTCTTGTGAAACAAGATTGTCGCAATGATGAAGATATTCTACAGCAACAGTCTGGGGAGGAGGCTTTATTCTGCACATTGTGCAATGCTGAGGTAGAAGATTTTTTTGGACAAGTTTGTTTCAATTCTCCGCAATGCATTTAGCTTCTATGTAGGAACCTCCATGCCAGAATCCTTCCTTGCAGAAGGGGTAAAAACTCACAAAACAAAGGATGACACAAGTAATAATAACAAAAGAAAAATAAGGTTAAGAGGAAACTATAGAAAGCTAACTGTCTTAACTCTTGGTTAGGCTATTTGTCCGTGGTTGAAGTGGAATGTTCATGTAGCATTCAACTTCTTGATTGATTTTCAAATTATAGATTTTGCATGGAGTTTTTGAGGTATAGATACTAAAATGTGTGTGCTCGCCAGTATTATGAGGCATATATTTTACTGGATAGAACAAAGAGTAACATTTTATCACCCATGTATGTTCCCTCATCTCCCTTTTGGAATGATGCTTGCTTATAGAATGCTGCTGACTCCATCTTTCTTGCCTAGGTACGTAAGTTCAGCAAACATTGCAGAAGTTGTGACAAATGTGTTGATGGATTTGATCATCATTGTCGGGTAAGATATAAAAGTGGTCATCCTCTTTACCCTCAGGAATCTAATTTCATTTATTTACTTTTGATGTCTTAAAGCTATAGTCCAGAAAAAAACCTATAGCTTAGATTCTTCAATGATGGTGGCTTTACCTTATCAATCTCTGAAATTTTTGGAAGAGATTTGCATATTCTGCATTTGCTGCTTACTTGATTGCTCATTTTATATTTGGTAAATTTTCCATGTCATGTTCCCCAATAGGATCTCATTTTTCTTCTTTCGATTGCTTCCTCTCTCTTTCTCTCTTTTCATATTGGGGTTTATGAAAATCTCGCTTGATGTTGCAGTGGTTGAACAATTGTGTGGGAAGGAAGAATTACATCACCTTTGTGTCCCTTATGGCAACTAGTCTCATTTGGGTAAAACCTGAGTTGAAATTAATTATTTATAATTTCTTATTTTTATTCTTTTGTGAATTGTTCATATCAGATTCAATTTCCAAATTCAAACAAAGTGTATTTCTCATGTGTATTTGACTCTGTGTATTGGCTATCAGCTTGTTGTTGAAATTGGAGTTGGCATTGCTGTCCTTGTCCGATGTTTTGTAGATAGAAAGGGTATGGACCATCAAATAACAGAGAAGCTTGGCATTGGATTCTCCCGTCCCCCTTTTGCTACTGTTGTGGTACAATTTACAAAATTTTTCAGATTTATATTTACCAGTTGATAATTTTGATTATCAAAATTGAATCACATAGGCTGAGAAGTTACCATTACTATAAGATTAGATTGATCAATGTATTTGATGCCACCCTTTATTCAGGAAACCTAATTAGAAACATTTGATTTGATATAATTATGAGAATTTGATGAGGATCTAATTCTAATCACTTAACTATGAGTATTAATACTGACTCATCTTTCTTGGTTCCAGAACCATTCACCTTTTTTTTTTTTTGGAAAATTACCTGATAGAATGTTCTGTTAATAATAATGTGTGATGCACAGTTCCTAGAAGTTGAATTGGAGTATGGTACTGTCATATGCAATATTTTATTTCCTCATAAGATCATATTATGAGATTAAATATATAATGACTGCAGGCAGTGTGCACAGCTGTGTCTTTGCTTGCTACTTTGCCATTGGGAGAACTATTCTTTTTCCACATGATTCTTATTCGGAAGGTGTTAACTGACCTCCATCCTTTCAGTCTGAGTGCCTGTCTTTCTTGATAGCTTTCATAGTCAAGTAATGGTATCTTTTTATCTTGTTGTTTGCAGGGTATCACTACATATGAATACGTTGTTGCCATGAGAACTCAAAGTGAACCGCCAGGACCATCTGTAGATGGAGGAGATCAACAAAGTCTCCCATCTTCACCAACCAGTTCAGCTGTGACTGCTTTGAGTGGGAGAAGCTCTATTGGAATGAGCTTGCAATATAAAGGTGCTTGGTGTACCCCTCCAAGAATTTTCATGGACCACCAGGTACTCTGAGCATTGATGAGAACTGTATTTAAACTCTATTGCTAATGCCATATATATATTGAAGTAATTGATATCAGATATTACATAATCTGCAGGTATAATGGATCCGCATCATTTTAAATCCTTTCTCCAAGCTTTGTAGTATTTTAATTAACTCGTAGAGAAATAGCAATAAGATAACACATTTTCATTGCATTTTAAAGTTGATAGAACGATAAAGAGGCATATAAAAATGTGTGCTGATTATCAAATTAAAAAAAAAATGGTATCCTCGAAAGTAAATTGAACTAAAGTATGATTCACTATCAAATATTTTTATTAAGGAACAGCATGCACTTCACTATATCAGCTTTTTTAGTATTTTGAATTTATTTTAATTAGCCCTTCAACAAAATGATCTTCTAATTTAATTATTTTTGAACCTATGATGAACAGGATGAGATTATTCCACATCTAGAGCCAGGGCGCTTACCATCTACGGTTGACCCAGATGCAATACAAGAAGCTGACAAAGGCAAAAAATTGCCACATCGTCCAGTTCGAATCAGTGCCTGGAAACTTGCAAAGTTGGATTCGAATGAGGCAATGAAAGCAGCTGCCAAGGCTAGAGCATCATCGTCAGTGCTACGTCCAATAAGTTCCAGACATCATCCATATGACACTGATCATTTATCTAGCAGCAATGTTAGTGGTAGGAGCAGTCCCATTAGTGCAGATCGGGGGTTTCATAATAGAAATGCTAGAACGGGGACAGCAAGAATATCACCTTCTAGGAGCAATTCATATGCACCCAGTCATGCTAGTAGGGATGATATTGAAACATGCAATCAGAGTCTTAGCAACATCAGTAGTGTTAATGCCTCCTACCTTGTCACCTCTCCATTAAACCAGCAAACTTCAAACAGGGACCACCTGAATCCCATATATCAGTCATCAGGGAACCAATCGCCTTGTTCCACAAGGCGAACTGAAGCAGATGGGAATGCACCCCAGGAAAATGCGGCACAGGTTCATGCGAGAAGAAACCTGGGGGCAATGGAAAATTCGAGAACATCAGTCCATTGGGATCCTGAAGCTGGACGCTTCGTCTCATCTTCATCCAGAGTTGTTGGTTCTTCTCAGGTTCTTGGAGCAGAGCTTTTGTACACGGATCAATCTATATTCTTTGGTGGCCCGCTTGTGAATGAGCCGCTAGGCAGAGGTACAAGAATTGGTAGTTCAGTTGCACCTGGCGTAGACACAGAGGATCAGCATTGAATCATTATCAGCAGGGCAGATCACAGAGGGGTGGCCAACTTCCTGTTTTTGTTCCAAGTGATTCTCAGCAAAACCAATTTTCTTCTAGGTGAAGCGATTGGATCTCTCTCTCTCTCTCTACACCTCTTGCCTTCCATTTTCTTTGGAGATACATGTGATGTTCTACTGATCTCTCCATAAAATGATGCCACCCCAATTAATCCATGCAGGACAGCTTTTCACACGTGTATTTAACAGTCACTTTTACCTTTTTATTTTTCTTTTAATGAGGATGACAATCACATCACACTGATGGAAATGTATCTTGTGATCTTGCTGCCCTTTTTATTATTTAGGATATGTTTTTTTGCCCTCTGAAATTTTACTGTCATGTGATTGTGCGTAATTAGCGACCAATTGTTTTAGCACCATTGAAAAATATATGGTAAAAAATAATAATAATAATCCCATTTCTAACCTGTCTTTTGGTAGTTCTTAAAAGGTACTTGAAAAACTTTCACCTTTTATTTACCATATGCAAATTAATAAAAATAGGTAGAAGGAAATGATAGAAATAGACCACTGCTAGGCAAAAAAAATAGGACAGTATCTTGAATAATAACCGTCACTTCATGTGTGTATACGTAATTCAATACCGTTAAAGAAAAAGAAAAACAGTCGTCTCAGAATCCTTGAAACCTATCAAACGTTAGCGTCCGTTGTATTTTTTTTTTTTTTTATCACCTTGAAAGGTTTGCAGAGGTTGATTGGATAAAGAAAAGGTTGTGTTCCTTGTATGTTGTATTTGTGAAAAGTTCGAGGTCTCATTGAATATGGCTGGCGGAGAAGCCCCAGGTGCTAGAGAGCTTGACCAGACACCCACATGGGCTGTCTCTGCAGTTTGTGCTGCTATTGTAATGATTTCTATCATCCTGGAGAAAGTTCTTCATTGGATTGGAGAGGTTATTTATTTATTTGTTTTTAATTTTTAAACAAAAGACTTCTACTCTCATATATATTTGGCATCTTCTTTCAAGAAGATCATTAATGGATTCTTGTTGGTTGATTTATGGGATTGCATAAAGGAATCTACTTTTTTGTTTTTTTTTTCTTCAAATTACATTCTACTTCCTCTTCTTTTCTTTTTCACGTAGGAAACTGTTAGGTGGTATATCAGAGTTTGAACCCATGAAACAGATAATAACCATTAACGTTTTATGATTTTGTAAGAATTGGTTGCAACAACGTTTGCGCAATGCTTCTTGGGTCGGATTCATCATTTACTGTAATCATCATAGCAATTGCTTAAACATCTCTGATTTCTCAAGATTCCTGAATCCCTGCAAAAAGAAAGAAGTTTGCCTCGTTTTAGCTTCATTTTTTTATCAGGCCTTCGTGTTTAGCTCTTCTTTTTCCCCTATAATTAATAAATTCTGCTGTTTTTATCACGCAGTGGTTTCAAGAAAGGCACAAGAAAGCTCTGTATGAAGCTCTTGAGAAAGTTAAAGCAGGTAAATGACTCCCCTTTTGTTTTCCCTCATAGTATTTGTTTTGGTTCTCTATATCCAACTTTCTGGTAAATTTTTTCCAGAGCTTATGGTTTTAGGATTCATATCCTTGCTGCTGACATTCAGTCAGAACTTCATTGCCCAAATCTGTATTAAAGAAAAATATGCAGACACAATGTTACCATGCATCAAAAAGGGCTATGCGGGTGATGAACATAAATCTCCCTTTATCGAGGAGGATCATCATCGCAGGCTTCTATGGTATGATCGCAGATTTTTAGGTGGTGGTGGAAAATTTAAAGGATGCAAACCTGTAAGCCTATCTTCTTAGGACTTGGTATTATAGCATTGACGTTTATTGGTAAAACTTTAGAGGGTCGAAGCTGTTCTGCAAAAAATTAACACCTGAAATTGTTTAATCTCTCTCTCTTTCTCTCTTTGTTATTTCAGGGATATGCGCCACTCATATCTGTGAATGGACTGCATCAGTTGCACATCTTCATATTCTTTTTAGCAGTTTTTCATGTGATCTACAGTGCCATAACCATGATGCTTGGAAGATTAAAGGTGACGAAACACACTTGATTCTATAATAGTTCTGTTCTATTCATACAGTCTTTTCATTTGGGCCATTACAAATGGAGTAGCAGCAACTTTATTACATCTGCATTTTCTGATAGCATTGAATTAAGCGCCTCTTCTCTGCAGATTCGTGGATGGAAAGAGTGGGAGCAGGAGAGTTCCAAGGAGCATGATGCCATGAATGGTATTTTTTTTTGGGACGTGCATGGTTTTACTGCAATTAAGTGCCTTACTTTTCTGTTGCTGAATTGGGATGTGTTAATGATACAGATCCAACAAGATTCAGGCTCACTCATGAGACATCATTTGTAAAAAGCCACACAAGTTTCTGGACAAAAACGCCAGCCTTCTTTTACATTGTAAGAGTTTATTTGGTTTTCACTTTCATTTTCATACCAGTTCTTGAATCTTTGATCCTCCTTGCAGGTCTGCTTCTTTCAACACTTCTTTAGATCTGTTGGAAAATCTGACTATTTAACCATGCGACATGGATTTGTTACTGTAAGTTTCAATGAATTTAACAATTTCAACAGTGTAATGGAACCTTTATAATTCGTAAATCCCCTGATTTGTACTTAATAGGTTCATTTAACACCTGGAAGTAAGTTCGACTTTCAAAAGTACATTAAAAGATCGTTAGAAGATGACTTCAAGGTAGTTGTGGGAATCAGGTAAAACAATGAGATCTTTTTTTCCTTCACAACTCTTGGATAGCTCTTTAACTTGATCGAAATTGAATCATATCATGTATGAATCATTTCTTTTGTTTGCTTCTGCCAGTCCATTACTCTGGGCCTCTGTAGTTCTCTTTCTACTTTTCAATGTTCATGGTTAGTCTTCTAGCATTTCAGTCAGTTTGCATTTTCTGCATTCAAATCCGACAAGAATAATACGATGTACCTTGGTTGTCTTTCAGGATGGCAGGCTATGTTCTGGTTTTCTCTTCTTCCTATATTTGTAAGAAATTTCCATAAAATATTCATTGTAATGATTGTTAACGTATAACAAGATGAAAGATTAACCAGTTGTTTGATTGAAGGTAATCTTAGCAGTTGGAACAAAGCTTCAGGCAATAATAACAGAAATGGCACTTGAAATTCAAGAAAGACATGCTGTAGTCCAAGGAATACCACTTGTGCAAGTCTCTGACAGGCATTTTTGGTTTAGTTGGCCTCAGCTAGTGCTTTATCTCATCCACTTTGTTCTGTTTCAGGTTATGAATCGAGCTGCATACTTAACTATGAACAAGCTATGATTTCTAGGATTTTCTGACAAACTTTTCTGCATGTCTTATTTGCAGAATGCATTCGAGCTAACATATTTCCTGTGGATATGGGTAATGAGCTCATCACTTTTCCTTCTTAGTAATTTTCTTCAACTTTCTTGAATGGTCTAGTAGGGTTGAACAGCAAAAAAGAATCAATATGATTCAAGGGATCAGTCTAATCTAGTGAATCTTGTCCTGCTGCAGTATGAGTTTGGGTTGAAATCATGTTTTCACGAGAATTTAACTCTCATCTTTTTAAGAGTTGCTCTCGGGTAAGTCGGATATTGAGGGATCAACAATTTCTTCTGTCCTGAAATAAGAATTGTTAATAGACAATGGGTGTTAATACAAGCTGTTAATTGCACAGGGCCGGAGCCCAGTTTCTCTGCAGTTACATTACACTGCCGCTGTATGCCCTTGTCACTCAGGTATGATCTTTTCAAGATTTCACACCAACCTTCATAACTAAATCAAAGAAAAGTATATTCAAAGATTGAAATGTGGTGGAAATCTTTAGATGGGATCGACCATGAAGAGATCAATCTTTGATGAAGAAACTTCCAAGGCCTTAAAACAGTGGCACAAGAAAGCTGTGAAGAAAAAGCATGATGGGAAGCCTGAACACATGGCTACCAGGACCTTGGGGGGAAGTCCAGGTGATTCTCCACCTCCAGGATATAAAGCAGCTGAACCAGGAGATCAAGAAATGGCAGATGTTGAACCAGGCCAGATACCCAGCACGGCTACTCTGGATATTAATGGGGATGAAGAACAAGACCCTAATGACCCTTTTGTGCAACGTGATCTACTACGTTGATTATTCTTCATTACATCTCACAGAAATTTTTTGATGTTTTAGGGTAGCAAACAAAAGCCCTTTTGTAAAAAAAAAAACAAGTTTTGTTTATTAGCTTCCTTGTCAGACAGGGTTGGAAGGTTAATCCTTGGCTTTAAATCTGTAATATTATTCAGACATCATGTACTCACTTTTTTTAGACCACAATTTTATTATAATTATTGATTATGTGAGTTTCATTGCAATCAACCAATATATTCTGCTACCCTTTACTCTAATGCATAGCTATCCGCTGAATGTACAGTTTTAACCTTTTATCAGTTGCATCTGCTGTTCATGGTGTGGTTATATTGAGAATATACTGAAAGAATAAGAACTTGTCCGTAGGGAGAAAATGGTAATTCGATGGCAAGAGCGGATTCTTGATAGGGATAATGTGGCTTTTTGTTGGATTCTTATAACCGTATAGGCTTTTGAGTTCCAACTGCCATGGCTTCTGTGAGGAGCTTCCACAGATGGACCATTAATCACCTGCAGATAGCTTCAAAGTTCAGAGGAAAACAAACGCAAGAACCTTCTAAACAATTTCTCCTCTCAATACCCACTTCGAGAAGATGTGCAATTTTGATATCTTCGCTGCCTTTTAGTCTCATATTGCTACCTCCATTATCAGAGGCCAGAGAGAGACGCATCAAGAAGACCATCCCTCTTGAAGACTATCTCACTACCCGTTAGTTACCCATTACTCGCTTCATCTCTAATCCTCATATATTATGCTTTTATGGTTTTTTTTTCCATTTTTTTATTACCTTCGAGTCCATTGAGGGGAAGTTTGTATGGAGATTTGCTACTTTTGCGTGTCAAAGAATTACTTCTTGGTGCTTACATTACACAATATCACATCCCAACATTTATGGGAGCTCAGAGGATTTTTGCCTTCTCTACTATGAATTTTCCCCCTCATTATGGTTGGAAAGGTTAAATATTGAAATTTTAGGGCCAAGGAGCAATGGAGGATAATCTGGCCATTTAAGTTTGTTCCTGGGGCTTGTTGTTTCATAGGTGGTATCAGAGTATATTAAAGAATGGAGAGACTACTTGATGGATGCCTTGGAGAAGCCTTAGCCTTGCAGGTTCACCATGAATGAGCTTGTCAGTCTAATCATCTAAGATATTGCCTAGGCCTCCCTAAAAATTTGAGAAGGGGAACATCATCCTTAATATATCCACATGAAAACTGAGATTCAGCCAATCTTTGGACACTGATATACTTATAGATGCTTGAACTATGAAGTTCTTTTCTGATAGACACTGATACTGTGGATTTTGAAATTAAACTTTTGTTTTTTTGCTTTGTTTAAATGCATAGCTGATGGATTGAAATATTATGATGTTGTTGAGGGAAAAGGTCCGGTAGCTGAGCAAGGATCAACAGTTCAGGTTCATTGCAAGTCAAACTGAACATAAAAGTATTCTCTTTCTTTCAGTTAAACTAAACTTTTTTCTTGCCTCTTGCTGTTGCAGGTGCACTTTGACTGCATATATAGGGGTATAACAGCTGTGTCAAGTCGGGAATCTAAGCTTTTGGCTGGAAATCGTATAATCGCACAGGTCATTGTGTCCTTTCTCTCATTCCATCTGATGATCTTAGTCTAAATTCACTGTTAATTGTCTAACTGCTGCATGAAGTGTATAACTGCATATTCTGTTCGATAAAAAAGAATGATATTTTCCACCACATGGTACCATGAACTTTTAACAGAATACATGGATTACTGATGCTCATTTTCTCATGCCTTGATTAGCCATATGAATTCAAAGTTGGAGCTCCTCCAGGCAAAGAACGGAAGCGAGAATATGTCGACAAACCGAATGGGCTATTCTCTGCACAGGCAGCTCCAAAACCCCCAGCTGCAACGTACTCAGTAACAGAAGGGATGAAAGTAGGAGGAAAGGTGATAGTATCCTCTTCCTTTCTTCTTCTTTTTCAATTATAAGCTCCACTAACAGGTGCCTTTTCTTTTAGCTTCTGAATTGGATGAAATCTTTTCCAATCTTTCTTATGTCTTACTAGCTTTTCTGGCATCGTTTGTTCTTCTCTATGCAGAGGACTGTAATAGTTCCTCCTGAGGCTGGCTACGGCCAAAAGGGAATGAACGAAATCCCAGTAAAATCCTATTCCTTAGTCAGATGCTAATGTAATGGCACAATTTGCTAATGGTAGATAACATTTGAGTCACACTCATTAAATCATTTGATCTGTTTTGCAGCCAGGAAGTACATTCGAGTTGAACATTGAGCTTTTGCAAGTAATACCACCTGAAGAAAAGTGAGCTCAATTTTGGTTACCAGAAGAATCTTATGGTATATGGATTTGTTCATCTGCTATGGAAAAGGCAATATAGCCTAATGATACTTCTGAAAAGCTTTTCTTTTCACCAGAGGCACAACTTGTCAATCAACAAAAGTCATATGTTGCTCTTCCACCCATATATTTATTGGAAAAAACTTGACTGTGTACCCAAGATAGATCAACTGTTTGAGATGCACATTATGATGGTTGCAGCTACGACATGATTGTAGCATGTGGTTCATTTTTGAAAAATATAATTTACATTCTTTGCATTTTGGTTTTAGCTAGCTCAATGGAAAATAAGCACATGATAGGTACTTGTTCAGCAAAATGTGAACAGAGTTTGACAAGACAGAGAACAAAAAAGACAAAGGAGGCAAACAAGTTCATAGATTTATTCATTCACTAAAAATCATTTGTGTTCAAATTTGAACAAATATAATAGAACTGTTTGTTGCTGAAACAAGTATATGCAACTTGTCATCTATCATCTCCCCAAGAGAAGCTCAAAATCGCAATTATCATAATCATGGAATAAGTTTAGTCCAGCAAAATTTAACCACCGAAATTGCAATTCCCTCGTCAATGTTAATAAATAATCAATCCAACTCCGAAGTTCTCAGTCGCTCCACCCATTCAATCTATATTTCATCAATGTACTCTAGAAGATCTTCAACCTCATGTCTCAAGGCTACAACTTTTTGCTGCTGTGGTGCAACTCTGTTCTCAGTTTCCCTACCCCCAAGCTTCTTCTCATAGCAATCCACTACTGTTGAGTGTTTCGCCATCAACCTCTCTTGTAATTCTCTCTCCTTGGCTACAAGCTCCTCCACCTGTATGAACACATAGATCACTCAGTAGGAAGTTGGTGGCATAAGAAATACCACAAAAGGATCGCAGCATAAAATTAGCTTAATGTGCGCCCAATCTCGAGTTTTCATTTGATGGTTTAAACATTTATTTCATCTGTGCAATTTCATTCAGATTATGATATCAAGATGCCTTCTAAATAGTTATTGTCAACAGCAATGCATACACTAAAGAAAAAATGAACCTTAAGCAATATATGAGCAGCTGCAGGAGATGATTGCAGGAAGGCTAGCAAAGGTTTCAACTCTTTTGAATGCTCTTTCAGCAAACCATCAGTAGCCTTGCGAGCAGTTTTACAAGCTTGGACATCTCCTATCCTAGAAAGATCACGTAACGACATTTCAAGCTTATCATGTGTTGCTAAGCATTGCTTAATTATACTCTCAACCTGCTGAACTGTTGCCCGCACCTGAAATTATAAAGATTCTATTATTGCTCCAAGTTGAGAGTCAAGATGAGAAGGGGAACTTCAAGAGCATAATATGATGACATCCTTCTTACCTCATCCAACTGCAGTTTTGCCAAATAAGAAGCCGATGACTTGGAGATTGACAAGTCAACATGCATATATACAACACAAGCAACAAAGAAGAAGAAAAATCCAGAAATCAACATAAATGGCTCCCTAAGCATCGAGAGTTTGTTGAAGCTGTAATAGACCTGCAATAAGGAAAAGGTAATTACTCTATATTTCCTGGACAAATCTAAAGAAAAGCTAGTGCACAAATTGCATACAATTCATGAAACAAGTTAAGAAGAATTTTTTTCCTTACCTGGAAATGCTGATTATGCTCTGGCACAACATTGGCCTTTTCCAGCACAACTACTGGACGACCAACAATATCCAAATGGGAAAGTTTGGTCTGTGGTAAACCGAAGGTACAATCACATAAAGAAATCCCAAAATTTGTAGAAGTATAAAAAGAAAAGATAAGTATGACTTAAAAATTGACAAAGCACAAAAAGAAAAGATATCCATGACAAAATATCTAACTCAATCACAGTGAAGCAAGTATTAATTCCTAGATACCTCTTGCCTTTGCTTCACCAGAAATGGAGTTGAAACAGATAAATCTCTGGACCCCTCGGGCAAAAAAACCTGCAACCATAGTACTTGATCAAAACAGCAATCTCATAGATCATAGACCTGTAGCTCATATATATTAAATCATGAGCTAAAAGCAAACTACGCCTCTATAATGAACCTTCACAATGAGATTATCAATGACCAACTCATTCATAGAGGAAGCAAGAGAGATATTTAGGAAATGTTTTCCCTCTGACTCAAACAAGAAGTCCTGAAGTGGCAAACTGTATCCAATTGTAAAAGCTGTTCTCCAACCTCCAAACATTGGATATCTAGGTTCAATCAATAGCTCTGTCTGCAACAGTTAACTCAATCAGAAGCAGCAATTCAAAAAATGTGAACAATTAAAACATATACCTTTTTAGAATCAGCCCACAGTCGAGATGTTGATATATTCCCAATTTCATCCCTATAATAAATGGAATGAGCTCTTAGTGGCAATTTTGCAACAAGATGGCTAATGGCTGATGCACCTCGAAGGTTAGGTCTGGTCTGGTAATCAAGCCTGTGAGACTTAAGGGTGGAAGTCAGAATCAAGCTTATAGTAATCACAGTACGAGGCAAAAAACTAATTACATCCTAACTAACCTGGAAAATTCACCCTTGCTTTTAGCACCGTCATGGACAATTTTGTAATATTCTGTAACCTGTACATTGCCCCAGTGAGAAACTTCTATCTCTCGCACTAACTCCTGAGCAACTGTGAATGGCTGATTGGTTTCAAAATGTACAACTATGGGAGAGTATGAGAAAGGGGGGAGATTTTCATATGGACCATATTTGATCTCTGAGCCATGACTCTTAGAATTCTCAATTTTTGTATATGACTCTACTCTGCCATCAGGTAGTTTAACGCTAAGAGACTGAACTTTTACTGCATAAGGAGAGAGATAGTATGCACTATCCTCGAACAACACCAACTGAATATCAGCCTGAGTAATTTTCTCAGGAAATGGTTTTAAAGCATGGGTAAATACGGTCAAAACATCCAAAGTCAACGTGTCTCCTTCACCTAATGCCTTGGGTAATGATACAGAATAAACACTCAATGCAGGAGGCATTCCCTTTGGATTGACAATTTCAATAGGGAGACTAACATCAGAATTTTTCGTTTTTCCTTTTCTTTCATTTATTGTTGCCATCAAATATGCCAAATTCTTTGCTTGAACTTCTGGAAATGCCAGCAAAACCTCTGAAATCAAACCAGAACCAGCATTCTCCACCTAAAGAAACAAAACTTGGTCAGAGCATCAAAACAATAGGAAATAATTCCCATTTGGCTTCTGCAATTAATCTGTGAAAGTAGGAAATAGAAAAAAAAAAACCATCTTGCTTTAAGGTTAAAAAAATCAGTGTTCACAGAATTAAACTAGAAAGAACAGACAGACAGTTGATCACCTTAAAGGTTGAAGTGACTCGTGCAATTTGCGACGTCAAATCAATCTGCAATAAAAGCCAAGCTTAGGGTTATCAACAAGAGGCACGACAAGAATAAGCAATTGATCAAGGCAATGCAACGAAGAATAAACATATATCAAAAGGCATGACTAAGATCAATTTTGAATCCCAACATAGAAAGCGAATAAGCCCTTGTTGTTTGTCTCTGCAACCAAATACAAGTCCTTAGTTTATTTGGCTTCCGTTCATTCTCATTCATCAGCAGTCAGCGACCAACCTAGATCATTAATATGAACAGAAAGCGATCGAGATCTCCATAAACTAGAAGCATTATAGCTCAAAATGATAGAAAAAGCTCAACTTTGGCCGCAAAAAGGTTAAAAAAGAGACAGAAGTGCGAGAAGGAACAGGACACTTTCTTGTAGCAACTTGAGAGAGAACGAACGAGAGGAAGGAACTTACACGTCGATCGACCTTTGAGACTATGAGATCGGAAAGTCCAGGAGTTGATAGTGTCGCAATTGCGAACAAAAGTAGATTGAACCGAAACCAAAACCCCATGCTGCTGCTGCTATCTGGTCTCAGATGGTCGTCTTCCTCGCCAGTTTTCCGTCGAGAACAAAATGGAGATTGCAGTGTCCTTCTGCTACTGAGTAGGAGGCAGCTGATTCAGTAGGCTTGGGCCAGCCCATTAGACAAAGCCCAAAGCTTTAATACAAATTTCCGGCCTTGTACTTGGAAACGTGGCGTCATGTGATATGCCGAATGAGCGTTCTCGACCTGTTTAGCAGTTGGCGGAGCTCTCCATGACAACAATGTAAAACTCAAAAGAAGCACCATTACTGTCTTTATAAACAGCGCAGCCACAGCGAGAACCAGGGTCTGCGCTGTGGACAGGCAAGCTAACTTGATTCAGTATAAGTTGGTATTTGCTTGGGGTTTAGGTTCTGGCATTTTTCTTACTCAGACATATGGAGACATCTCTGAGATATGGAGGAGACTCCAAAGCTCTGAGAATCCATGCCAAGGAGAAATTTCCTCTTGATTCTAAAACCCACTTGCAGGTGACTTCATCTCTCCTTACTGTACTTCTTCTTGTTTTCATCTACACATTATTGATTGACTGTTTGATTTTGAGGCTTAGCTTCTACTTAGCTACATTATTTGTTAAAATTACTTGATTTGCAAAGCCTGTGAATTTTCTGTTGCGAAGGGCAGAATTATGGCCTTCAACTTTCAAAGTTCTCCAATTTCTGAAGAATTTAATTTAATTAATATATTTTTTAAAATGTTGTTGTTTAGAACTAAAGAATTCAATTAATTTTAACTTCAAATATTTCCATTTCAAAAGAATTTAAAATCATGCATTCATTTGAATTTTTTTCTTGTAAAATCAATAATTACAAACAAATCCTTATTTGGAATTCTCATATGGTTTGAACTTGGTATTGTTTATCTTTTCACATAACTTGTGGTTAGGTTCATGGAGCTCTAGATACAAGAATTGGGGCACCAAATTATTTTAGTGCAGTGATAAGACGTTTCTTTCCTGATGTATGTCTTCCTTTTCATTGTATTTACATTACTGTTATAATGTGTACACTCAGTATGCAAGCTGTTAAATCCTACTCTAAAGTTGTGTGTGTGTGTGTGTGTGTGTGTGTGTGTGTGCGCATTTGTTGAACAAATATAGTCGCACGCCAGCCTTGGCATGGGATTGCAATACGATAAACATGAGAAGCTCACATACAGAATGCATGCAAAGAAAGCCTTTCCTGTGACCAGTGATGGCTTGTTAAGCTTCAATATTAAGGGATGGTGCAATATTGACAAAGAATTTAAAGAGGTTAGTGTTTTATTGCTTCTTGGTGAAACTTCTCTTGGAAATGTAATTGGTATATAACGGTTGTTCATTGTTGCTCCAATCATTTTAGCCTGACTGGTGCAGTTGGATCGGCTTTCCAAGTCTTTCGTATTCTTAATGAATTTATAGTGCTATAGAACAAAATTAAAAATTTGTAATCTACTCTGTTTTTCTAGCTTCCTTATGCAATTAATGTAGTATGGTATGTTGTTGACAGAGGAAGTCAAAAGGAGCTGCAGAATTTTCATGGAGCATATTTAACTTTCAGAAAGATCAAGATGTTAGGTTCAAAATTGGATATGAAGTGGTTGAAATGGTATATTTTCTCCTATTGCTGATGCTTAGAGGTTTAGAAGTGCAATTGTTACACTTCGCTATAACTCATCATCCTCATATTTCCCCATGACAAAGTGCTTTCAACTTGCTATTATAATGTTTATTTATTCCTATACATTCTGTCTTTACATATATCATTTCAGGTCATCACTATAGATTTTGATCCCCTCCCTCCCTCTCTCTATATATATGAAGGAGAAATTTGAGGAAAGAAAAAAAAAAAGAAGGAAATGTTAATCCTACAAAGCTATAATGCACTCTTCCAGTTTAGATAGTTTTAGTTGGAAGGTAGACTTCCTTCTACTTGTTCATAGGTATAATTTACAATGATTATACTTTACCTTCAACTTCATATTTGTTGTTGAATTATAAATCTAGGGTTAATTTTTTTTGCTTCTGTTTTGATAACCCTTTTTCCGCCTTCAGGTGCCTTACCTGCAGATAAGGGAAAATAATTGGACCATCAATGCGGACATGAACGGTAGATGGAACATAAGATTTGATTTGTGATCAAGAATCATCATATCTTTTGGAGGTGAGATGTGTGACTGCACAATGCTCTGATTGTTTTTATTTCAATTCTGATTTTTGCTTAGAATCTACGAGTGAAAGAACAACAGGATGCTTTTGACATGGGTCCTTAATGGGCTTGTCATACTGGAGTGATTTTAGAGGACGAAAGCCTAAACTTGTTGTACCTAAGAACTATGATCTTTTCCCCTTATTTTTAATGTTAAAATCAATTGCGTTTACTTTTTAGATTGAAGATTTAACATGCTTTTTTATGTATTACCTAACCATGTGTCTATGGAGATGCCAACACACACAGCATATAAGATAAAGAGAAGAGATGTTTATCATCAGTGGTTGTAGATGATCTGAGACAGAGTTAGAATGAACAGATTCCTTGAATAAAAAAGACAAAAGATATTGAGTGGGTATATTATGTCAACTTGTGTGGTTGCAACTCGCTTGGAGTTGCGGATCACAGAGCTTGTAGTAAAATTTGATTTGCTATTTATGTAAACCATAGTCGTTAGTCCTGTGAGCATTCCGACTCTAAAATCATTGTATGGCCAATGCAGTTGGAATAGAGATTAAAAACAAGGTGGTATGGCAGATTTCCTTGTTTTAAAATTTTATCATTTCCTTGCCAATATTGAAGCCGGTGTTCTTATTAAGGGTGAACATAATTTGGTTTGAACTGAAATCCATTTTGATATAATCTCAGCCCTTCAAATTTGTGATTTAAATTCATCTTTCCTCTTTTTTTCTCTTCTTCCATTTTGTGTCCCTAAACCTCAAACCCTTCAAACATGCAAAGGCCATTTTGATATAATCTCATCCCTTCAAATTTGTGATTTAAATTCATGTTTGCTTTCCCCTCTTTTTCTCATTTTGTTCCCACAAGTCTTTAACATTCAAGAAAGGCTGATTCTGCAGTCCAAGCAAAGGCCAACTATCTCTATCCGCCATTTCATCAACCAACTGATAAGCTTCATCCATATGACACAAGCATGCAGCTTGAATATGTGCGTTTTATATCAATTGGAACTGATTGATTTCCTTTCTTGTGAGTATGATGTTACTCAATAGGACTAGGCCACTACTCCAAGTGATATCATGGATGTAAACCACTTGAAGTATAAGCTTTCTAGGTAGAACTTACCCTTGAAAACGGGCTTCCAATGGGAGAGTGTCCAAGGACTTGTAAACTTCTCACTAAGCTTGTTCCTTAAAAATGTGTGTTTGCGTAAACTTCAATAGCAAACATGTTTCACTTTATCTAAGTGTATGGTCATTGAATACAAGTATTGAATAGCTTGGTAAACAAAGAGGGTAATTGTATCTATTAGATTTATGAGCAAAGAGCGAGACCCATTAATTCTAATAGAGAATGATCATCATAATTCATGTTACAGTTAAAACAAAACCATAATGAAGGATTACTAACAACAATTAGTTTAGTTGGTAAAAATAGGTTCCCAGTTTTCCCTATTGAAAAAAAAAAGCTCAAGATTATTTTCTGATGTATTGACTTAATACGATTGACGGATGATAACAAAAAAAAAGTGGTTTGAGATGACAAACCTAACTTGTAGCAATTCACATGTGCAATGCCACATGGTAGTTGGCCAATGTCTACCATAAAAGTCACAGCCACAACATGTATGATGTATGTCCCCAGAGAAGCAGAGAGATAAAAGCCTCTATCTTGTTGAATCTCAGATTCCTGTTGAAGGAGTAAAAACTCAAAATATTCACGCCTCTGGCTCTGGGCTTTGCTTGACACGAGTAAAGTCACTGTACAATTTCTACCTATTTGCAGTCATCCACTCAATCTAGTCTTGGAATGTTTGCATTTCTTCTCAGCAATTAAATATTAATATCTTGTTTAATTATTTCGTTTTGCTTTTATTGATTGCTATCAGTCAAGAGAATCATCAAAGCCTTTATTGCCTACTCTGTTATACTTCACCAATATTGCCTTCAGCATATTCATTCAAGAGAATTTCAATCAAATGGTCTCTGATTTTCCATTTGTAACTGGGTCCCATTCCCATTTCTCCCAAATGCTTCTTTTTCTCTATTCTTTTAAAGTATAACATTTCCTTAAATATTTTTCTTTGATACCTAACCTAATTCACTCCAATACCTCATTCAAAAAATAATTTTATACCCACAGTTTTCGCCTCGTAATAGCACTATAAAATTTTAACACAAAATGATATTATTTAAAACTATAGTTAATACACCCATAAAGAATCTGAATATCTCGTTATGTATTAATTTATCGGAATAACTCAATCCACATCAACTTAAGTAATTATATCGTATATTTTTGTTTGCGATACAAGAGATTAATTATATCACATCCTACTACTCACCTGATTAACGGAATAATAGAAATTATAGCACAAGATCTCCGACTTTTACACACATAGCTTGGCTATATAGAAAATAAACTTGAAACACTCTAACTGTAGTTCCTAAGCCTCTAAGTAGTGTATTTATTTCTTCAATAGTGACCGAGTTTTATATAGTTATGTTTGGTTGGTGTTTTCTTGCTTCATGGTTTGTGTTGGTTGTTGTATCTGTTGCAATGGGGTTTGTATACACAAGTTATTATATAATGGATAATTTGCTGCAGGAGTTGGTCGACCAAAACTCTCCATAAATTGTTTTCTCAATAACTTACTTTTTCCTTTATGTTTCAACTGTATGATACTTGTCATGGAAAACATGTTTTGACGAGAAATGGTTCAGGTTCGAATTACGGTAAATATAAAATGAAAGTTTTACGGATGAGCTCCTTGTAGGCACTGTATCCTGGCCTTTCATATGCTTATTACTGAGTTATTGTGATTTATCTTCCTACCATTTGATCGGACCGTAGTGTGAAAATCTAAAGTGAGGGTCCAAATCACTTTTTGGAAAGATGTTTGGTTGATTGGCTTGTATAAACCTCTTTGATCTGAAGTACTTTTTGCCTAAATGAATTCCATAGCCTATTTTCTTTACTAGATGTCGTCACTTTTTATATTGCAAAGGCAATATTACATATTAAGTTTTAAGGCTGAAAAATTACAGTGTCCACTTTGTATACAAATCATCTAAAAACCCACAAGCTTTCCTCAAAAGAGCTCCAACAGACACAAATTGGAGCCGCCATGGAAGGGAGGAACGCCATTTCAGGGAGCTAGATACAAGTCCGCCGTCAGAGCAGAACCAAACGATAAAAGCTCGATTTGATATTACTGCATGAAAACGGTTGATTAAATTTATATATTTTATTATTATAAATTAAATTTTATATATTTTATTATTAAAATAAATAATATATATATATATATTTTAGTAAAATGGAGCTGCAATGGTTGGTTTAGTATAAATCCAACCAAATCATTAGATTTGGGAGATTAAAAAACCGTTATAAAGGGTCGCACACCCTGAGACTACAAACACATTTGGCCCTTTCAATTGCTCTCTCTCTCTCTCTCTCTCTCTCTCTCCTCACATGACTCGCCCTGTCAGGTTCCTTGGCGCCGTAGACTCGTCGGCGACCACCACCACCAACCTCACTGCTACTTCAGACTCCGAGCAACCCGCTACTTTGGACTCTGATTTCGTGGTCATACTGGCGGCACTTCTATGCGCTCTTATCTGCGTTCTGGGACTCATCGCAGTCGCTCGCTGTGCCTGGCTTAGACGGCTTTCCTCCCCGGCTAACTCTAGCTCTCCTTCTCTGCCTCCCCTTCCTTCAGCTGCTAATAAAGGTCTGAAAAAGAAGATCCTCCGCTCCCTCCCTAAACAGACCTTCTCTACTGATTCTGCCGCTAAATTCACCGATTGCGCAATTTGTCTGTCGGAATTCACAACTGGAGACGAAATCCGAGTGCTGCCTCAGTGCGGTCATGGATTCCACTTGAATTGTATCGACTTGTGGCTAGGATCCCACTCGTCCTGCCCTTCTTGCCGTCAGGTTTTGGTGGTGGCCAGGTGTCACAAGTGTGGTGGTTTGCCAGCCAGTTCGAGTAGCGGAGCTGATACGGAGGCTAGATTGAAGGAAAGAGAAGACGGTGCCAATAGGTTCTTGCCCTAGCTTTCTTTCGCACTCCTTTGATAGTTAAGATGTTTGGCTATTAGTCCAGGAATCTAAATACGATCAACAACAGCAATTAGGATTATAGAATGAAGATTGAAGCATGGAATGAGTAGAAATTCTGCGTATTTTGGTTTGATTGTGCTCACGTATGTATGTATGTATTAGTGTTGGTTCAAATACCATTAAAGAGAATTACCCAGGTAGAAAGATCAGAAATGATGATGATGGTGTGTTCAATTAATGTTGGTTTTGTAATTAATTACCCTTTTTAGCTGTGATAATGATAGTGATTCGTGATTACTTATTAGGGTGTAATTTGCATTTGTGATCCATCTTTCTAATCTAATTTTGATGCTGTGGATGCTAGGTGCTGAAGTTGGTCCTCTTTTGTGCTCAAGAAGAGCAATTTGTGTGGTTGCTTGAATACTGATGACTGGTAAGAGACACTTTTTGTCTCTTCTGGTGAATCCCATCTTTCTCTGCTTTTTCATATATCATTCCAATATTGTATTGTAGCTGGTTGTTCGCTTGAACTTGAGCATTTTCTTGGATACATGATACACTGCCCGTGAAAGATGGAATGAGTTGAGCTTAACTTGATAGAAAGTGGGCCAATAGAGTCTAGATAAAAAAAAAATCAAAGTAACAATTATATGGGACCAACACTACTTTAGAAGCTAAAAATTGCTTGTCAAGCAATCAAATCCAAGGGAACGAATCCACCAAGCTGGTGGTTTTGTCACCTGTCAGCGCAGCCACCACTCAAATGCTGTGTTGACAGATCCTCTCTGGCGAGCTGGTGCTCCAGTGGAAATGTAAATGCAGTAGTCAAAACAGGAAAAAAAAAAAAAAAAGTAGAAAACATTGAGCATATTCTGTATTGTCTTACTTGTGCATGTCCTGTTTCTTTTCTCACTCAACTTCAACTGAGAAATAAATTTTTAGAAAGTTAAAATCAGGCAAGAGTAGAACTCACTCCATGATAACTGCCTTTGAATTATGGATTGGTTGCTTCCTGAGTGCAAGGGTTACTCATGTTTCAATTTATTTTTTAAAACACATTGAATTTTGATATTTGAAATTCATATTATTAGATATTAGATATGATATGACATATATCATATTTACATATATTAATTAAAATGTGATATACCTACGAGACATGTTCATGTAATATGCCACATCAAGACTATAGATATGTGGATAGATACGGTGACTCTAAATTTTTGAAGGTTTAAATTGAAGTTTAATGGAAATTAATTAGAATCTATGTTATAAAAAAATAAAAAAGAAGAAGGAAATGGGTTTGAATTTATAAACCTATTCTTAAATATACACAAATTCAACAATACAGAAGTGGGGGTAATCCCAGTAATTAGCAGAAAAATAAGTCTGTAAGTGGAATAAAATTCGTTTCTTGTTTTTGGTATGGACCTAACAATCCACTTTAATGGCGATAGTATTTGTTTAATGAAGAACATTTTTATTCCATTTCCCTTGGAGCCGTCCAATTTAAATAAAATAAGGTTTGGATTGGAAAGACCCACTAAAGCAAAGCACAAGAAAGAATAACCCATTTCATTATTATTTACTATATACAATTGAAAAAAGATATTACTCCAATTCTGATGCTATATGGATTTTTCCTGTCTATTGTACAACAAATCACTTTGTGCCCATAAATTTGCATTCATTATTAGTGGAGACCATCATATTCATAGGCATTAACAGTCATATTTCATTTTTGTCAAACACCTTTCTCTAATGCTTCACCATAACCACAAAATTCAATCAACTATATTCATAAAATAATAATAATAATAACCCATCATAAATAATTGAGGCTTGGATAAATTAAATTGATTTTATTTTATTTATTTTCTAAAAAAGCAAGGTTTAGGAGTGTTAGGCACATAATTAAGTAGGATGGAGGACTACCATTTGGAAGTTGAAACCACATTAATTCTCCTCACCTTTAGTCTAAGAGTCAACACCCACTAGGGTTTTTTTTTTCTTTTTTCTTTTTATTTTTTAATTGCATACTAGTGAATCAACCTTTGAAATAAGTGTAACATTGCATTTATTATTATTTTTTTTATATAAAAAAAACTATTTATATATATAAAATAAAAATAAATTGACAGGAATTTGAACCCGACGTGAATCGAACACGCAACCTTCTGATCTGGAGTCAGACGCGCTACCATTGCGCCACGGATCCGTCTTTTCTTCTTTATGGGGATTAAATCTCAACTAGACATTTTAACTGCTGAAGAGGACACCCAACCGCGCAGTGATTGATGATGGCCTGAAAGGCGAGGCCTTTTCGTTTGCCGGAATTCGTATAAGCCATTGTTAATTAAACCCCAATTCACTTCTTCCACTGTTTTTGTCTACTCTATGTCATTTAGTACTCCAATTCTCAACTTTCTCATCGTTTTCTTAGAGAATTCCAATCCTCTAAATGACGTCTCTTTGGACTCTTCAATCTCGTCCCTTCTCTATTCTGGTAATCTCTACTCTTCCCTTTTGTTTCGTATGCCAAGTGGTTCACTCTCATTGTTTTCATTTTATGTTTTGCTTTTTTTTTTAGCCGTCGATTTGGGTTTCAAAGCGCCGGGCTTTTCCAGATTTTTTTCGAATTAGGAGAGAATTCGATTTCCCTCATGGTCAACTGAAGTGGAATCGATCGGAAGTCGGGGTTCGGTTTCAGTTAAGAGCCATTAGTAGTTCGGGAAGTTCTGAAGACGAGGAACTTCCACAACATGAGATGGGCAAGATTCTTTTGAAATCCAAACACCAAATTGCTAAATTACAAGGGATGATCTCCACTTGCCCTCCCGTTGTTTTTCTGGTAATGGGTTACTTTCTTTCTTGCATATTAGTACTGTAAAGCATTGACATTATCATGGTTTTTGAAAAGTTTCTTAGTTGTCTCAGAGGATAAGAGGAGCTGGAAGTAATTTTATTATCTGGTTGTGCATTGCAACTGCATTTTTGCTCATTGCTGTGAGAATGTATGTGGTGAGGAAGTCAAGGTACAATCGTCCTGGCTCTGTTGCTGATCTTGTCAGACGTGGGCAACTAAGATCTGATAGAAGAGGCATGTACGATTCTCATCCCTAATACTATCTATATCTTCTGTACTTTCTGTATATTTGCTATTTGTATTTAATCAGAGTTCATGATTTGAGTCTAGGAGGGATTAATATTGAGTTGCATTATTTCCTTAACTTGTTTTCATTTATTGCTATGTGGTGTTTCGAGAACCCAATATGACATTGTTAGCCATTTCAAGCTTTTCAATTTTAATGATGTTGTTCACAGCTCAAGGCCTCTCAAATATGATGATCCATTCAATAATCCATTGGTGAAGGTTGGTAAGAGTAATTCCACCGTAGAGATGTGTGGGAAAGTTTATAAGTTGGCCCCGGTTACGCTGACAGAAGAGCAACAAGCAATCCATCAGAAAAGGAGGTCCCGAGCATACCAGTGGAAAAGGCCAACTGTATTTCTTAAAGAAGGGGATTCTATACCTCCTGATGTTGACCCTGATACAGTCAGATGGATTCCTGCAAATCATCCCTTTGCAACTACTGCTAGTGACATTGATGAAGACTTGGCCCAAAATAATGTTTATCAGAAACATGGCGTTCCTTTCCGCATTCAAGCAGAGCATGAGGCACTACAACGAAAGCTAGAAGCATTGCAAAATGTAAGTCATATTTTTCCACTTTAAAGATTTAAATTTAATGCCTTAAAAGTGAAACTGCAAAGTAGAGGATGGGCTGTATGCAATGGAAACTGTGTCTTTATGTTCGTTTCTGCAAAATGTGGAGTTTCTCGACTGTATTCCTTTCTGGAGTTCTTCAGTTCAGTAAATTTTACTGTTTGTTTGCAGGAGCAAAAACTCAATAAACTAGTCATTGACACCAGCAATGCTAAAGATTTTGAAAGACCACTCAAGTTTAGTCCAAAGTCAAATGAGATTATAGAACAGAACTCTTTCAACAGTAAGGGCGGTGATCCTAAGCCATCAAAATCAGATTCCCCGAATTCCTTCAAGAGCGATCCATCCTCAGAGGAAACATGGAAACCATAAACTAGTTTTTGCATTTGATAACATTCCCCCATCTGTTAAGTATCCTTAGTTTACATTGAACTTGGGATTTTTTGACAATTAGACAAGTGTGGATATTTAGATTGCCAGTGGAAACTCGAACACCAATCGAGCTCACTCCAGCTGTTAAGTTGTAAAGCATGAGGTTAGACAGTGAATATAATGGCAAATGTCCTGTTTATTTAGTTGGCAAATTGCAAGTGTATGCCTCTGAAGTGCTGGCCTGCCCGACATCTTCACATACACATAGAGTCTATGTGTATCCCCTATGAGCTCCACTTTAGTTTGTTGCACGCATCTTGGCGAACATAAGATCACAGTTATTAGCTTTTCCTGATGGCCAGTTCTCATATAAATATATATATATATATATATATATATATATATTTTGGTATCAAGGGTTCACTATGATAATTTATTTATTTTTTTTGTTGTTTGCTCCAAATCAACATAATTTGGTACGCTTTGCTGAATTGACCATGCCTCGAAATTTAACTTTTATTTTTCGTCCAGAAATCAAATTGAATGACCCTGTCACAGGTAACGAGGGACACAAGGTGGCGGTGGTAGGCCTTCATTAACGGTTTTTGATGCCTACCAAAATTAGCTATTCATTGCAAACTAAATAATTGTCAGAAGGCTACAGGGTGCAAAGTGATTGCAAAATGGGGATGGCTGAAAATGTCGTTGGTCGCATAAGCTGCCGCATGATCTATTAACAAGGTTGAAACTCTTGTGATCGCGCACAGTTGATACACAACTTGTTAATACTCTTGTGACTCTTGTGACCGCACAATCGTAGCGCAATTAATACACAAATTTGTAACTAAGGTTGAAACTCTTGCAGGATGTTAAACGGATTCACTGTTCCTGACCTGAATCACCTAATATAGGATAATGGGGTATGAGGCACCTGCCCCAGTTCATTACCTTTTAGTCAAAGGAGATTCTTTTTAAAATGCAAATGCAATAGCAACACTGGAAGAAGGATCAAGATCAACCATCTCTATACTTGGTATTGTAATGCAAAAATTTGAAACAGGATGGCATTTAATTGTTTATTATAAGATATTACTTCTCCATATAATGACATCTACAGCACCTGCACCTCAAACGGCATAAGGATAGCAGGCCATCCAAACTTCTGTCAATCATTGGCAGCGGCAGCTTGTCTTGCTCCAACAGCAAAGAACTCTGCAATGACTTCAAGGGGCATGCCTTTGGTTTCTGGTACCTTCAAGAAGACGAAGACCCAAGAGATAGTGCACATAACAGCAAAAATGATGAAGATACCCTTTAGGCCAATTGAAGTTAGCATTACAGGAACTGTGTAGGTAACAATTATATCCGCAATCCAGTAAACTAGTGCACAGGTGGCAATGCAGAGACCACGAACCCTAGTGGGGAAGATCTCTGAGCAGAGGATATTTGGAATTGGCCCATAAGCCATAACGAAGCAGCAGAAGTAGATGACGACACAAACAGTTGAAATTGCTGCATTGGCTACTGTACCGAAGTCCACGAGTTGGCCAAATATTAGGATGATGAGGGTGCCTATAAGCACAGGAATTGTGGTGAGTAGCAGAGTCCTGCAAAAAGGGAGAAGAATTAGATTAATAAATCAGCTTTTTCAAATGAAAAAGACACAGGGAGATTCAGTATCCATGATGCCAAACTTAATGCTGAGAAAGCATCCACCTTCTGCCTGAGATGTCCATCAGTCTCATGCCTACGGCTATACAAGGAAGCATCAGAAAGGTTGTGAATGCACTAATAAGGAATGATGCAGACGTCGAACTAATTCCCAGTTTCACAAGAAGAACTTCAACACCTGCCTCTTCAAGAATCTGAGGAGTGTAATACAGAATACCACCGATGCCTGACAACTGCAAACAAGTACAAAAAAGGGCTCAGTTATCTACTACAATTCATGATATATACTCAAAATGCGGATCACAACAGTACTGTTGCTAATTTTAATTCAATTAGCTAGAAGCAGATGCGGATGGTAAATGAATCAAATGGACTACCTGCTGGAGAATTTGAATTCCAATCCCAACAATCAATGCCCGCTTAACTCCTGGATCAAGTAAAGCATCCCATATCATCCCCTTTTTGGCAGTTTGAGTTGGGTGAAGCTTTGCAGGTCCAAGCTTATCCGAAAGCCCCTTGGAATAAAGAGCAGGCCGACTTACCAATGCAGCAGCCTGGACATACTCGCCTTCTGCAGGAAGATCGCCACCAGGTAGTGAAACAAGAGACCCACGAAGGGATCCAGGAACTCCCTCTTGGTGCAAATAAACCCTTGTAAATCCTCCTTCCTTCCTTCCATCTTCTCTTTCTCTCTCAGACCATTTCCATGCCAACTGCCAACCACCACCAATACCTGTAGCACTCGCAGCCTCTCCTTGCATGAGACTGCTATGGCGTCTCATGCTCAAAATGCTGCCATGGGAAGGTGGAGCAGGCATATCCTTTTCCAGGCTTGTTGTCTGACGTGAGATTAATGGACTCTGTAAATTGTCATCTGAGTCTTCCCCAGCAGCTTCTGATGTGTAGTCCTCACCTTCCCCCTGTTGGCTCTCTTCATCCCAGTGCTCGTTTTTAACAGGTTCTGCTGTACTAAACATGCTACCGAAATTAGGGAAAAGCATGCTTCCTTTTTCAGGAAGCTTCTCATGAACACTACCAAAAAGAGTCACAAGAGGATCCATAAGGGGCATGCTTTGGTTCACCATCGTTCCCTGGCGAGATACAAGAGCAAGAGAACTCTGTCCAGTGACTGGTTTGGCAACCCAGGAGAGGCCTGCTTCAGACCCATATAATTTAAATTTATCTTTTGCAGAATTGGGTTCATCATCATCAGCAAGTTCATCTGCTGGGCCTATTATGTACTCCTCTATTGAAGTTTCAACCCCAACATCAAGACCTTCAACCAGCAAAGCCAACTCCCCTGCATATCATAGAATCTTTAGCAACATCCACTTGATAAAGTCCAGTCATCATAAGCTACTAAAATGGAAAAATGAAGGTTAGAAATCTCAAAAAGAACTCCAATTAAGAATTTTTCTCAAGACTCGAAAATGTGAAATGGTTGGAAATATAGTTTTAAATAATGATCGTTCTGTATTACCACCATTATTTAAAGGATTTTTAAAATTGTAGCTTTAATGGCCGCAATAAAAGATAACGGCGTTACCAACGCGTTATTTAAATATGTCAAGGCTATTTATTTTTTCTTTAGATAATATTTGACTTTTTTTTTACTTCTACATGAAGCTAAGGGCAGTTGCTAGATATAAAAAAGATTGATATACACAACTATATAATAGGTATAAATACATCAAATAAATATTATAAACATAGCATTCATAAATATCTACAGTTCTACACCTTAAGAAAAAAAGTACCATTACCAAATATCATTCATATATTTTAATAAACTATAAACATATCATTCATAAATATACCAATTCCAAATAATAATCAAGTATAAAGTTATTTCATAATCAATAATGTGTTTAATAAACTAATTTATAAGTAGTTTAAAATAAGAAAAAAACACAATCTTATAGATCAGACACACTAATGATTTAAAGTGTAATTTTAACTCAAAACTACTATTGATATGAACTTTCATGAACAAATATACAAAAAAAGCTAAAAGAAAAAGCAAATAATAACAAAAGAAGAAAAAGAAACAGCAAAATAAACTCATCTTCTAAAAGAAAAAAGTCAAGAACTATGAAATAGAGGTAGTTTTTATGATGAATTTTAGCTTCAAGGGAGAAATGTAGGAAGATAAGTCGTTTTTGAGTAAAAATGGAGAGATTTTTTTAATGAAAATTCAGGTTGGTGCGTTGGGAGCAGAATTAGGCCTTTTCTTTTTGTTTGGCATGTGAAAAAGGCTGAATTATTGGTAACTGTCGTTACCATTCCATTACTTAATAACCGTAACGGCACCAATGGCCGTTACAAATGCGTTATTTGGAGGGCCTATAAATAACGAGTTAAAGGGTAATGACTCCCCAAAATCCTGATACATAGTGATCGTTATATCACATAACGATCGTTATTTAAAACTATGGCCTAGAGTCTAGACAGATTGCTATTTTCTCTCGATTTCTCTTTAAAAGTTCACTAATTTCCTACAAATTTGAGCTTACGAGCATAGATTATTAGATAGAGAAGGTGATTTTGAAGTGAAGGAGAGCAAATTGCTAGTTATTGTTTATTTTTCTAAGTTTATCTATTTTTCTAATTATTTTAAGTAAATAAATATTTGACAAGGTTTCAGCCTTTAAGATATAGTTGATTTAAAGAAAATAAATCAACTCTTGATATTGATTTTCATATTAAATAGTATATTTAGATCTAAATTAAATCAATAATAATGGTGTCTAAGAATGATGGATGTAATGTCCTTATCTAGTATATTTATGCTTATTATCTAGTTGTATATATTAGTTTTAATTGCATCTTCAAAATTCTATTTATTTCATGAAATTTGCAAATTTTTCATAAAAATTTGCATAGTGATAGACAGTTATTGTTACCTTATGTCTGTTACAAGCTTGTTTCCATTTAAT
>CAOGCB010277579.1:0-11574 GCA_948266635.1 Cnidoscolus chayamansa
AATGTAATAATATCAATGAAGCATCTGCCTGATTTTGTGAAGTGAATTGCTAACCATTAATATTCCTTTTCTACCTTTGCAGCATAGCATGAGGAACGAAAGATCTCTGCTTCATCTGCAATAAGACCACGTTCTTTCAACCTCCTCTTGATTTGATCTCTTGCACCAATATAAGTGACGCCATATACAGATGTCATCACTGTCTGCTTCACCAATTTCCTATCAACCTGGAACACATCCACCAGAGACAGATATTAGTTTCAATTCTGTTGGTTTTTTGGGAGGAGGAGAACAAGAAATATAAATGAGACTGAACTAATCTATAATTTTTTTGAGTGTAATGGTATTTATACAGCTAAAATATAATAATCTTGATAAAATCATAATAATCTAAATCTTAATCTTTAAATTTTAAGGGATATTATCAAATCAAATCAAACTCAGGTTATCTTCAATATTTGACTTATTCTTTTAAAACTATTTAGAATATCTTTGATAGGGTAAAAGATGCATATTTCAATACTCCTCTTCCTTGCATCTTTTGTTGTAGTTTGCTTGAATGTTATTACAGTTTAGAGACATGACAGTCTCTTATAGCTTGATTGATACAACTTTGTTATTTTAGAGAAATCTGTTCCCCTGGCATGATTTTGATGTTTGTGGAGAAATCTCTTTCCCTGGCAGGATTTTATTGTTTGTGGAGAAATCTCTTTTCCTGGCATGATTTTGTTGTCTGGAGAAATCTCTTCTCTTAGCAAGATTTTGTTGTTTGTGGAGAAATCTCTTCCCCTGGCATGATTTTGTTGTTTGTGGAGAAATCTCTTTTACTTGCATAATTTTGTTATTTCTGGAGAAATCCTTCCTGATCTCCTCCCAGCTTGACTTGGCTTGACAAGTTATGAATGTGACTTGATAGATTGTGAATATGAATGACAAGAACGGTACATGAATATCTCAATCATGCTTTCTACTTATGCTTAAGAAATCAGCTCTGATACCAATTGTTGGTTTTTTGGGAGGAGGATAATAAGAAATATAAATGGGACTGATTAATCTATAATTTATTGAGTGTAAAAGATGCATATTTCAACAACTTCCAACTAGGCAAAAATGTGAAAGCTCACTTTGGAAAATTAAAACTAGTCTAACATACATTCAATATAATGAAGAACAAAAGTTTGCAGAACCTGATTAATCAATGTCCTTGCATACAATGCATCAGGAAAAACTGCAGGATCTTTCTGTGCATCCCTCCTCATGATATCAAGCACTCTACATGACAAAATTGCACTTCTATCACTATACCATTTTGCAGACAACTTTTATCACTGTGATGCTCAAATCTCTTCTACCATAGGCGTGTAACACAACAAACCAACCTACCTAGCAGCTATTCCCGAGTAGACATCTGCAGGCTTCTCCCCAGCAACAAGATTAACAGCTGCTGCTCCCAACTGCATAAAATTTCCCATGAATCACAATGCAAAACAATTCAAAGTAGACATGCACTTCTCAAAATAATTCTAAAAAAAGCTCAAAATAATCTTTAAAATGGTAACCAAATTCAACAAAGACTACCATTAAGCTAGAGCATTTGAAAAAGAGAAAACACGTGTATATATATCATGCAAAGAAGCTTTATATATCAGAAATTAACTCAAGGAAAAAGCAAAAAATTGATATTCATTTTCAACTCTAGGTAAGGTCAGCACCTTGTCCCTTCCTAGTGCAGCATAGTGTTGTAGGCCATTGCAGGAACCATCCTACAGAAAACAGCAGAAAAAATATCTCAGCATCAATTATTTAGTTGTGAAAAGATTTTATCATACCAGTACCAGCATTGACCAAATAAATATATTTAAAGGACATGCAGGACCATAAGAAGAAAAAAGAAAGAATGAAGAGGCAGAGTGCAAGTAATGCAATATAAGTGTTTATGTTTACCCCCAAGGATCACATGGAAATCACAGGAATGGGACTAAGATAACTACATGACCCACCTCCCACAAGACCAAATAAAACCAAATTCAGAGTAAATTAGATACTGTCATTATTACCTTTTTTTTTCCTTTAGTTAAATAAACTAAAAAAAAAGACATGTTCAGTAAACCAGTTACATTTTTTCTTTTACCTAAACCCCCCCGTCCCTCTCTCTCTCTCTCTCTCTCTCCCTCTTTCTTTGTGCAGTTAAGTTTGGCTTTGGTGAACATAGGTGTGACTAACAGCAATCTTGATTCATAGTGGTATGGATAAGATAATGGCTATGGGAAGGGAAGCACTAGCTAGATGCAATGTTAAGAATAATACACAGTAATCTAATGGGATTTGAAGGTTATGGTTGAAAGAAAATCACATTGGTGATTATAGTGATCAATGGTTGAAAGAAAATCTACTGGGATTTAATGTTAGTTGCAATGCCAACAGATTATAGTGGTCAATGTAAAGAATCGAAACACCTAACACAGGAAAGCAACATGAAAGATGGCAGATCATCTCTCTCTTTCTTTCTCTGCAGTTATGTTTGGCTTTAGTGAAGATAGATGTGACTAACAGCAACCTTAATTTATATAGGTCTCAACAAGACATTAACTGCAGAAAGGGGACATATGGCTAGGGGTTTATTTTCTGGCAAAGGCTAGCTGCATTATTAAGAAATGTGGAGTAATCTAACAGGGTTATGGTTATGGTTGAAAGAAAATCACATTGATGATTTAAATATTAGTCATAACAACTGATGATAGTGGTCAATGTAATGAATAGCAATGGCTTTGATAAACACCAGAAAGCAACAAGAAAGATGACAAATTGCATTTGAGAAACAAATCTGTAAATGATTTCCAGTTGCTTAAATGAAATTATTGGTGAACTATAGCATTTTGTTTACTTTCAAGTAGAAAGGGAGAGCAAGGTGTTTCTCTTTTTAAAAAAAAAAATTCCTTGTGCTTAAATGCTGCTCCTCTTCTTGATCCCTTTGGACACACAACTAAAACTTGTCACCAACCCAGTAGGACAATTTAAAATCTATCAACAGAAGTTATTAAGGAGTTCATATAAACACAATCTGATGACATTTTGGAGAAATTACCTGATGAATGGGAATATGTGAAATAAATGTCTCTGGGAAAGAACTTCTCAGAGCTTCTGTGAGATCAATGCATACTGCCAAACACTGAAATGGATCCTCTGCATGTAACCACCAATGTTTTCCATCAAGTGGCCTGTCTGCAGAATCAAATATATCATCCAAGTGATTCTCAGTAAAAGCTATTCGACCATCATATGACAACTTGTCCACACCACCAGCAAATAGATTTGCAAGGTGTATCTTCAGCCAGCGTAATCCAGACTTTCCAAGAGGGCGTCCCTCAGCAAACTCCAGAACACCCCGACACAGATCTGAACCAAGATGGTTCAAGTATGGGTGCATGGGATATGCACGCCCTCGAAAGTCAAGATTGTGTGGATAGAAAAAACCTTCTTCATCTTTCATTTTCCTTGCTACCTGAATCCAATTGAGAAATTTGGCTTAATCCTAAATGGAAATGGAAAAGGTATTCTCACTTGAAGTGAAAATGAAACTTACAGCAAGTTTAAGTTCAGTGTCACAACGCTGAGAGTGTCTCTCCTTGTTCTCTTTTTTCACAGATTTGATTTTCCATTTCCATTTCCTCAGCAATGCTTCATCTTCAGTATCTGGCTTTTCTGGCAAAGGAACCTGAAATGAGGAAGTTTGATAATCAAGGTATAATTTATATCAATCTCTAAACTAGCCCTACCAAGAACAATGATGAAACCAAATAGTGTTAAAACAATCAAGAGTTACTAAGGAGATATTACTGAAAAATCAAAAGAAGAAACTCACATCATCTCGATCTACCAAATCAGCAAGGCGGCCTCCACTATTCCATATTCTGTCCACAATACTCAGCACCCTCTTATTTATTCTCCATTTTGTACTTCCAAGTGTATCCAGAGCCTGGTAATTAACTCAAACAAATGAAATTTAATACTGAGCAGAAAAAGCTGATATGCACTTGTCAGTTGATAGTATCACATATATTTCTGATCAAATAATGAATAGTTCCAAATCAGCATGCATAGAATGTACTGTTTACAAACCTCAAAAACTGGTTGTAGTTGCTCTCTAGACGTCCTCTTAACTGCCTCGCGTTGTTGTCTAGCACCATGTGTGCGCATGACATAGGATGGCAAGAACAAGTGTGCTCCTTTGTCATAACTGCAGAAGATTATGGAAAACATGGTTGATGAGACAATTAAAAAATAAATCTTAGCAGCTATTTACTCATGTTCTCTAACGCAGAGCATTGCTAGTCTAGTGATAGTTTTATACATATTGCTCAATATGGACTTTTTTTACTAAAAGAACTACAACCAAACTTCTGCATTTTAACCACTTTGCTCTGATTCCATGAATAGCAAGCCGTTTAAATTAGTGAAACTAAAATAAGATAAGCAGCAACAAGAATACAACATAAGAAAAAAAAAAAGAATGTCACATACCCTGCCCACTTTATCGGTGGCACCAACATTGGCATATAGGGAATTACCATGTGCCTTGCCTGTGCAGATAAACAATTGTTTTATAGCTCCTTGTAGATAAGGAGAGAAAAAAAATCATTTCAGGTACCATTAAAAAAGCAAATCAATGATCTTATCAACTTCAGCACTTTAATATTCTAAAAACTATTGAGCAATTTACAGTATAGTTTGTTAAGTTTAAAACCACAAATTAAAAAAAAAATCCCTATTTTCTTAATTATAAATTATTTAATATAGAAGATTTTACTCCATTAACACAATAGTCCTTTTGTTAAAGTTCACTATTAGATTGTAACGATTTAGTCCATCACTTTCCCTTTTTATAACAGTTTAGTGCCTATAATTTCAATATTTGTAATCATTGTTAGCCCCTTAGATTTGGGTTGATTCTTTAATTTGCGGTTGATTAATGAGGACTTTAATACCATGATGAATTTGTTAACAAAATGAAACCTCAAGAATTAAATTATTTCTTATTAAAAAAGCAAAGGTAAATTTCTCATTTTCACCTAACCTTTGGGAATATAAACTATTTCATCAGTTTATACAATAGAAATGGCCTACAAACTACCAGCATACAAGTTCAACATCATTAGAATGATAAAATAATAGAATAAGTTTTTCATCAGAAGAATGACAGAATTACGAACAGTTATCTCAAGGCCTTTCAGAACCAGTGGATCACATTGAATGACACCATATCTTCTGCCAGTATCCCTGCTCCCAAAGACAAAACATAAGCACTCAGTTGCAGTTATTCCTATCATTTTCTTTTCTTTTTTTTTCTTTTTCCCCTTCATCCAGGAGTGTGAGAGGGGAAAATACAAAATAAGCACATCAAAAGATAGAAATTCCTCACTTGTTTTCATGTCTCAAAGTTCTAGATGAGTGCACAAATGCAGGTCGAATATCAGGTGGATCATCAGCTGACTGATTAACAGGAGGCTGTATATAAGCTGTTTGAATTAGCAATTCAACCAAACGGCTCCCAACCTGAAATATGCAAAAACGCAGATCAAATTTGCATATAGAAAACATATCGGGGGGTGTGGGGGACATTACCTGTCCCAGTGATTACATACTAACCTTAGCCTTAACCTCATGGCTCCAGGGTTTCGAATGATCATGCCCCTGCACTATCTTCCTGACTGCAGGCAACTTTTGTTTCTTAATCAAATCAGTAACCTTTTTCCTTAATTTCTCCTGCTCCTTCACCATGCCACTAGATTCATCTTCCTGATGTTTCTCACTACTAGCTCTTTTCTTTTTGGTTTTCTCCAAAAACCTGTGTATCCTGACCTGATCCATTACACTAACAGATCCATAATAATTTCCCAGAAAAATGAATGAGGGCTCAGAAGTAGGGGTATGATTAGCATCCCTGTGCACTTTTTCTTTCAGTTTGTTGAGAAAAAAAAAAGGAAGTTGCAAAAATAGGAAGGAGCAACCTCATGTGAGATCAAGGGAGTATATTTTGAGTTTCACACATGCACATTTCTAAATGATTATAAAAATTCCAGTATCTTTCTCCTGCATCACCAAAGTGACGCACTATGAAAAGGAGGCATAACAAGTGCAAATATAAATATGTAGAAGACATTGTAGCATCCAGCAGCGAAGGACTGAAGCCTGAATAACAGGGATTAAAAGTTACCAACATTCATCAGAGATGGGTTTTCCGTAAAAGAAGAGTTGGAAAAGTCCAGTCGTAAGCCCACCATGGGCGTGATGTAAAAAATTGCCAGTTCTCTAAAAAAACCAGACAGACAGCCAAGGCTTTACGCTATAGGAACTGACAAATAATGAAAAAGATATTTGAATCCTGGCACCTGTTGCACATTATTGTTTTTTCCCTAACTGCATTTAAATGGCTTAATGCTACCTGCTAACCAGCACAAGAATTTAGACAACAAAGAGGATCAAAAGAAACGATGATAATAAACTTGATACCAGGAAACCACAGATATATGGACCAAAAAAACAACTAAAATATTTTCTAGCCATTGATCCCCAATCTCAAGCAAAATAAACTCTCATTTAAGTCTTCTTTTTTTCTTGTTCGGATTTTGTAAAACAACACAAATTCTCAACCAAAGAAGAAATTGAGAATGACCATAATAAAGATCCACAGGTCTTTGAAATCAAGGTTTCTTCAACTCTACATCCCTGATTTTACGGAATTTACATATAGACTACTGCAGGAGGTAACTTAGCCAACTTTCTTCCTAGTTCAATAACCTCTACGGAGGTTACCAGCTGCAATCTCAAAGAATCCTTTATTTTTCCTTTTTTCCATTGGCTTACTGAATCTGTACCTTCTTATAATTTACTATACCTAACCTTGAACACATCATATAAGGCATCATTTACAAATTTTAAAACCAAAAGAAAAAACAGACTAATTCCACTACTAAAAGTCTACAATAAAAGTGCAATTTGAACCATACAGAAGAGTAAACTAATTAAACAACTTAGATATCACACACCTCCTGATCAATTGCATCGCCGATTTTACAAGCAGCAGTCACCACCATTGCACATCCATGGCCCCCACCGGTCATTACCAGTCCCACCAGCCTATGCATTGTAATAACAGCCATCATATCAGCTGGCAACAGATCAAAATATGGAGCATAAGCTGCCCTTTTCTTTCCCACCCTAATCAACTCTTGCTCTTTCGCAATGGCATCCCTCAGAGGCTCAAACCAACCAAGAAACAACGACTTCATATATGGTAAATTTGGAGCCAACTTCTGTTCACACATGTCCATTAGAAGCTCCTTGTACTCTTTAGCTGCCTGTTCCCATGCTTCAGTCTCGATCTTCACCTGCCGTCTCCTCAACATATGATACTTCCCGGGAGTCATTCCAAGTTCCTTCTTTCTCATATATTCTTTCTCTCTCCTCTCCTCTTTCCTCATTTCCTGCAATAATTCTTGCACTTCTTCAACCACAGAGCTGTCCTCTTCAACATCTGTTGATGATGAAACAGCCTCAGCTACATTTGCATACCCTCTAGGGGAAAACCCAGTGCACAAATACCCATTAGATATAGAAGCATCAGTAACATTATTAGCGCTATTCCTGGGCAACCCAAAACTGGGTTTGCCCATGTAGTCCTCACGTGTCAGAATTCCACCAAGTCGGCGAAAGCCCAGTTGAGCATTTGAGACATTTTGTGGATGTAATTTGAATTTATCGGGGGAAGTGGATTCTTGAAAGAGGGCTATAAAGCTATAAGTGCGTGAAAATGAATGGAAACTGAGGGATTTCGTTCGGGCTTTTGAAATGGCTTGTTTAGCTCCGTTTCTCCACATAATAGGAGATATTTTTGGTGGGTTTAAAGAGCGTATTTCCGATTTTGTATCAAAGAGAATGAAATGGTTGAAATTTTTGGCAGAAAGTACTGGGGGCTTGGCAGTGGACATCAAATTAATGTCAAATTTTTTAACGAAGTAACCAAACAAGAGAAAAATCGAAGAGATAGAGAGATTAAAGGAAACGCGCTGATGGAGGAATTTGAGGAAGAAATTGGATTCATAGAAAGTGAGAAGTAGTAGCCGCCTTAAACCCTCCTTAAACCTTCTTTGGGTCTTTAGCAGTTTGCTGATCGCCTGTTCAGTTTAGTTTCACTTGCCTAGTTGCCCTGTCCCCGAGATTGAGGGGCAATTTTACAATTTCAAAATAGGTTGAGGGCTTATATGAAATATTTGGAAAAAAAAATCTTCTAATTGGCCGTATAAATTGGTTAATAATGAAACGCCGGGCCTAGCTAGATGGGCCCAAGTTACGCCAACTTTTACATTTAAGGCCCATCCCAGATAAATCCTACGTCCCGTCGTACATGTATTAACGGATAAACCATTTTTAATGATATAAAAATTCAAGTTCAATCCTTTTTAGTATTAAGCTATTATAAAATAAATAAATAAATAAATCCGATTTCTAAATGGGTATTTTCCATACAGCCACATTTTATTTTTCTTTGCTTTCTTAATGTAGAAAAAATGAAAATAGAAATTTCATTAATTATATATGTACATAAAGCTGTTATTTCTAAGGAAACATTTGCTTGGAGAGTGGAGTCATAGTTACAATAACACCTTGAAATCTCTATTTAATTCTTATGAGAGTGATACAGAGCAGAGGATATTAACAAATGTCAAAGGCGAAATTCAAGCAGGAAAGATGAAAAATTATGCTACCAAAAACGCCCTGTTAACCGCAGAAACAGTGCCAAGGAGCCCTGCCATGCTTCTCAACAACTTGATCCCCTTCTTTTGTAGACTTCTAGGCACATCTTCACATCCCATTGGCGAAAATAATTCTTATTCCTCCCATACTCTATGACTGGTTTGATCCATGGATCCAGATCACGTATAGAAAACTAGTGAATATCTGTCACCACAGGGGTCTTGGAGAATTGTGAAGCCTCTACAAAATGTTCCTTCCAAAATACGTTTGAAAGAGAAGCTGGCTTGCCGGCTGCATCACGAGGCAGCATTCTGGGGGTTCAACCACCTGGATCCTCCATCCCATCTCAACAAAAAGTACATAAATAATGCCAAGCATTTCGATAATTTTGCATACTGAAACTGCCAAGATCTGTCTTGGGCAAACGAGCCAGGTTCCCGAATGAATTTGAAAGCATTCAAACGGTAGAAACACACACACAGTGAGTGAGGTGAGGGTGAGACCATGAATTTGACTGATTAAGTTAATTTCCTCTATCTCTGGAAAATTCACTATAAAAACAACACTATCATCCCCATCAAACAACTGAAGAAACATATAACCTGAATCAGTGAATCCTTGGATGTACTCTTCTTTTGCTTCACAGAGCTGTTGAGGTGGGCTTGAAACAATCAATATTGCACAATCTGACCGATCTTATCATGTAACCAAAGCTGCAACCACATTAGAAACCAAAAAAAAATGAAAAAGAAAAGAAAAGAGCTGTCATTCAAAAGGGGAGGGAGAATGATAAAAGGGAAAAGATGATATAGCCTACTTACCGATCAATGCTGTTCCTTGCCTTCTCCGGCTGGTCCGAGACATGATTCTCTTTCTCAGGCAGATCCACGCTATTTCTTGATTTCTCTCTCCTATCAGTGCTGGTTCTTGATTTCTCTCTGTAGTCTGTGCTTATCCTGGGCTTTTCTCTTTGTTCAATATTCTGTCTAAACTTCTCTCTTTGATCCATGTTTGCTCTAGAAGTCTCTCTACAATCTGTGCTCTTCCGTGGATTCGCCACTTGATCTGTGACAGTCATAGGTCCATTTCTAAGATGTGATGATCTCTCAATGGCTGCTATGAACTTCTTGAGATGTTTGATGTATTGTGGATAAAGCTCCAAATCACAGTGATTTCCTCCCTTTACCCACAATGGTTCATATTTCTCTTTGCAAAGTTCCCAAAGCTGCTTACCATGGGACCAATCTACAACATCATCAGCAGTTCCCTGCAAAAGAGGAATAAAAAAAGTCCAGCAATTAAGCATAAACCTGAAAATTTACAAAAATATCTTTGGTAAATCATGGCGCTTTAGCCGGTTCATGAAGAAAGAAAGCTTGATGTTTATCCTCGCAGCTGCTAGCAAATATGAGCAAAAATACCATAAACTTAAAACATTCAAATCTTATTCAAAGATATCATCTGATCCACACGATCAATTGCACACTATATGTAGTAAAAGATCTGTTATATATAATTTTCATACAATATGACAAGCAGGTGGCACTTGGGATAATTTTAAGCATTACTATTAATGCATTAAACAGGTGATTTTAATGAGGAAGTAATGATTATTCACATGTTTAGTTGGTTTGATTTTGGGGACTACATGCTAAAGTCAAGCTAGCTACTGTGAAAAATGTAACATTACACGTCATTCATCAAGGTTAGCTGGCAAATGATGTGTAAAATTGAAAATGAAGGTCAATTGTAATATACATGTTTGCAAGACAAATGCATTTCTCTAATGTGCATTAAAAAAACACACAATTTGAGAAAGTAGCAAAAAAATACATGAACAAATAATTGTTTTTTTTTCTGCATTGAAGATTAAGTTGAGATTTCTAGTTAAAACCATTTATCTATATCAATACGCTATTCGGATCCACATTATGATTCCAATACCTCTTATTATTAGTTGCACGTGACGGAGTATAAAGGTCAAGTTCTGCCTATGACATATGCTGCTACTTTTATTTTCTCAAGGATTTCCACCAGGTAAACGCAACAAACTTCTTGGGACAACTGATTTCTATTGCAACTCCAGAGAACTCAACTAATACTAATTCCAATAAAGCAAAACCTGCAACACCATTTCTTCCGCCTCACACAGAGTCCCACCTAATTGGTACCCTTGCATATGACTTATTACCACAGCAACAACAGGAAAGAAGACATACAATCCCCAGACTAGCATGCAAAGCACACTGTATCACAAAATTCAAAACTAGAATTTCATGACTGCATGTGGATATGACACATTTAAACATGCCGTAGATTATGCCAGCAAACCCTGAAACTTATATAGTCTATATAGGAAGCCAGCACTCCTGCCTGATCAGGTACGTGGCTGCATTGGGTTCTCTAGGCAGCAACAAGTGCATCGATGGGCATTTCTCATGAAATTTGGGTTAGGAAAAAGGAAGTAAAGCACTACATTAGCAAACCATACTTGAGAAATCTATTCAGACTAGCAATCAATCTCAGTTTCTTAAAAAAAAAAAAAACTTACATGAATTACCAATACTGGACAATTGACCATTGGAATTTTATCAACATTCTGCACAGTATAAAAGCAAAGCACCATTAACATAGTTAATTTTTCAAATATTGGGAACATTTAACGCATTAACACCCTGCAGTTGAGCACTTAATAACAAAAAAAAAGTACCTTATATATATCAAACCAATATGTTCGCTTCACAGGATACATGACCCGAATGCCTGATGCAATAGGACTATGCAGAACCACTGCTCTCAATTTCATTAATCGGGTTGCTA
>CAOGCB010277629.1:0-13762 GCA_948266635.1 Cnidoscolus chayamansa
TGGCCGGAAAAATGATTGGATCAACTTTGATGAGAGTGAAGGGAAAGAGGGACGCTTGAGAGAAGAGAGAGGAGGAAAAAAATTTAGGGCAGAATCTGAAATCGTGAGGAAAAATTTAGGAAAAAAACTAAGGAAAAAAAATTAGAGATAAGGCGCAACCGACTCCTATTCCAGGCCCCTTTCCAGGGCCCCGCTGCGCCCGATCGCCTAGGCGCACAGGGCGCTCGCCTTTAACAACTATGCTAGATACTGATTTACAAATTAAGGTTACATTAGTTAAAGACAAAGTTATCTTATGAACATAGTTTTGATTATCAATGGTTAGAGGCCCCTGTATATTTCACTAGATATCATTTTCTGAATATCATCATTTAAATGGCTGTTTAGTTTAATTGTTAAAATCCAACTAGTAGGTGTTCGGTCTCCAAGAACTAGGTCAAACCATACAAGCAGCCTTCTACACACGCATGTGGTGTACACATGCACACATCATTCGTTATATATCCACATGTGTGTTCTACACCTATATGTATATATCATACAAGAATATAAATTAAAAACATAAACTTCATCATTAACATTTTTTCCTTTTTGTAACTTTATAGATAATATAGAATAGAGGTCTTAATATCCTGTTGATATCTCTTTCTTTAGAAATAGAGGCAAATAATCAAGAAATAAATTATATATATAGCATTTTTTCTTTGAAAAACAAAAATCTACATCAGCATAATACTGAAATGAAGGACCCACATAACATTAGAGTCCATGAAGCATTTAAGATGAGAAAGTAAGAAAAATATTGAAAACAATGTATGGAGAGAAGGATTAGAAGGACCATGACTGTTGAAAATGGAAATACGGAAGTCTGTGATCCTGGGTGTGATGACATTTTGGCAATTAGTTATCACCAGCTATACTAATTCAAAAAACTTCATAGAATGTTGTTATCTGATTTTGGTAAAACATTAAATTTTGAGTCTGAGCATTAGTGTTATCTACCTATGGCAGTGCTAACTAAAGGTGAGAAAAATAAGTTGTGCCTTTCTAGAGCCTTGCACCTGAAACAAGGAGTAATTGTAGGCACGTAGGACAATTGTTTGGTGAATGTCGTCTGAATTTCTCTTGTACACTTGTCAGAGTTGGTTCCTGGTTAGCCTTAAGCCTTGAGTGCGTCTTTAATGTATATGTGTGTGTGTGTATATATATATATATATGTCAATCTTCAAGTGTCATTATTTTTTTTATCACTCTACTTTATGTTTTCAAAAATAACTGCAATAAATATAGAATGCTTTACTGAAATTATATGAGATAAAGCATATACTTCCTTTAATTTGTAAAACTGTATTCAAATTTTAAATTACATTTTAAATGTAATTAACATGTCTGTAAAAACATTTACTAATTATTTACCAGATGACTATCTTTTATCAGCTATAACAATCAACTACTGCTACTTACTATCTCTAGTACAATCAACCACTATTGATAGCTAAATTCAATGAGTCTAAATAAGGAGATTGGTCCAAGGAACTATATGGTTTTTTCTTGCATTAATATAAAATTGATTTACGGAGACCTCCCAATGTGGCGGTCCGCAAGGGGGAGAACCTGATGGTTGATGGGGCTAAGAAAGGTCGAGGTAGACCTAGGACAGTTTGGAAGGTAGTAATAGATAGGGACTTACGAGCCTTAAATATTGATATAGATTTAGTTAGTAATAGACTTGAATGGAGGCGTAAAATCCGAGTAATGGAAGGAGTGTGATTGGATTACTACCTGAGAGCTTATTTGTTAGAGGATTCATACAGCCGACCCCAACTTGTTTGGGATTAAGGCTTTGTTGTTGTTGTTGTTGTTGTAATATAAAACTGATTTAGTATTTTTATTTCCTTCTTATTTATTGTTTTCCAATATTGGTGCTAAATGTGATTTACAAATTTGGCTCTTGAGGTCTTCCATGGTGCCATTACTTGAAATGCTCGGCCAAGATGCATAAGACTGATCCAAACGCATAGTATATTTAATATGAAAATCATGTGATTTTTGCTGCAATATTTTACTTGGTTTCCTGAATGGATGACTAATGCATGCCATTGCAATTGCAGTATGGTGTCAAGATATTTGTATTAACTTCATTTAAGGATACATGTTACATTGAGATCCTTCCGCAAGTTAAGAAGTCTGAGCGAGGTAAGATGAAAGCCTTTTATCTTTTGAGATATTGTATATACTTGTGCATTGATCTAATGAAATGACAAAGACGAGCAGTTTTCTTATATCATATGTGTTATCATATGCCATTGTTTAACTATCAGTTAAAGAATTTTAGTTGAGCATAGCTTTTATGGGCAAACTTCTATAAAGAAGCATAATTCTAGCTTTGATTTTGAAAGTTCGAACTGTGGAGTTCTAAGGCATGTTGTGTTCTCAGGAAAGATTTTCCGTTTCAGCAGTTTTCTTTGGTCATTATTAGGACTATCATATTTGGTTGGGCTGGTTTCGAGCTTCCAGCTTCCATTTGTTTTGCTAGATTCTATGTTGTGCTCGACTGTTTGTGATGCTGAATTTCATGTTTCCATCTTTGTTCTGGGCAGTTATTTTCTTAAGCTTTTGGGCAGAGGTGCACTACAATTCAATATATCCAGGAGAAGGTAAGCAATTTTATTGATTTAAGTGCAAACAATAAATACTATTCATAATAGTATATTGTTAGACTATTGATTCTCTCAAGTCATGGATGCATAGATTCTGTTTATTTTTAATTTTTTTTCTTATTTATTTTTTCGGTTAAACAGAGCTACCACTTTATGAAACTAAGAAAAAGAAGAAATGGTGGATGTTTGGAAGCTAAAAATTTTTGTTAGCAAATCTCAAGATTATAGATTGTGGCAGTTCGTTACTGACAAAAAGAGCTCTTCTTCTGCAATTTGGTGAATTGGGAAAGAATGAATAGTGGCAGATGGCATTGGAGTGCTGTATATATCCTGTTTAACACTCTTACAATCTCTTTCATTTTCAGAACCTCCTGAAAGTTCTGAGAGGTGTTGGAGACAGAATATCTCTTGATTCTTTTATTGCCTCTTTTTTTTTTTTTTTTTTTTTTTTTTGAAAAACCATTATTGTACATAGTAGATTTTGCCATAGCTGACTACTACTAGTGTTGAACAATTGAATAGCTAGGTTTTGGTGATGTGAGTTGGTTGCATATCTTGCATGGTAATGTTCTATTGCCTTCTTCATGCAATGAATAACGACACACTTCTAAGGACCTTTTTGGATTATTTCTAATGAAGTTGTTTTTAAAATATTTTAAATAATATTTAAAAAATATAAAGCTTAATTTGATTTAGTTCAATTTATTTTCTATATAAATTAAATTAAAATTTATAATTTTAAATTCATTTAATAAGTGGGTTAAATGTGAGCTTTCAATGTAAAATTTAAAATATCATGTACTTAATGTATTCATTGAAGTAAATTTATTTATAATTTTAATAAAAAAAATTTGAAGTTGTTTGTAATTTGATATTCTTAGCTTTTCTTGGTTCTTTTGTTAAGAAATATTTATTTGTACTTGGTAATATATGATTTGAGTTTGAAGAGTTAGTTTAAGGTTGAAAAAGTTTTTATAAATAAAATTTTAGCTTTTCAAATTTGACTTAGTTTTAAAGAATCTAATTTAATTTATTAAAATTTATTTCAACTTAAATGAAATTTGAATTAAATATTAATAAATTTAAGTTTAGTTAGTTAATATCAAATTATTTTATTTATAAATTTAATAAATTTTAATTTAAAAATAATAAAAAAAATTAAAATTATTTTAAAAATAATAATTTAATATTAAATAAAATTATAAATAAAAGAATATATTTATAAATTATTTTACAAATTTATAAATAAAAATATTATTAAGTTTTAATAAATTAAATATTTATAAATTTAAAAGTGTATTTATTAAATAAATTTAAAAATTAATCTCAATTAATTTAATTTATTTAACACTTTAAATAAAACTTACAATTTAATTTTAAATATTATTTATTAATTTCGGATATTCAATTTAATATATACATATATGCCCAGAGAGAGAGAGAGAGAGAGATCCATTGCTTGTTTCCACTTGTAGCTATCTGGAGTCCGCCGCAGTGTTGCAAGCTGTCTCAGTTTTCATGTTATTCGTAGAACCCAACTCTAGGATCCTGAAACGATTGTATTTTGTCACTCTTCAAAACCCAATTATTTACCTTAAAAATAATCGGTCCCAAAACCTACCACAACAGTGCACACAAATCCGTAACTATGTGGATGTGTACATGAAATGGAAGAAAGATTCGTATTTGGAGTCGATAGAGCACATACACAAGTCGAAATTGCTCAAACCCATCCTTTCTTTGAAAGATTTCATAACCCAAAACCCAAATGGTTGTATACCCATCTCTGATGTATCAAAAAGAGGACTGCGATTTGATGTGAAGATCAAAGTTGCTAGATTTTTGAGGCAATACCCATCAATCTTTGAGGAGTTTGCTGGTCCCAAGTATAATTTGCCTTGGTTTAGATTGACAGAAGAAGCTGCTGCCATTGATAGAGAAGAGAAGAAGGTACTTGAGGAATATCAGGATGATTTAAGAGAGAGATTGAAGAAATTTATATTAATGAGTAAAGAGAAGGTATTGCCTTTGAAGATTATCAAAGGCATGTTATGGTATTTGGGTTTACCAGAGGATTTTTTGCAATACCCAGATAAGAATTTTGACGGTTCTTTTAGAGTTGTGGAGTTGGAGGATGGATTCAAGGGATTGGGTGTTGAAAGCAGGGAAAAGATTGTGTCAGTATTGCAGAAAAATGCAATGAGGAAAGGGTTATATTCTGGAGAGCCAATGGAAGCGATTGAGTTTCCTCTTTTCCCATCAAAGGGTTTGAGGTTGAGGAGAAAGATTCTGGATTGGTTAAAAGAGTTCCAAAAGCTTCCTTATGTATCCCCCTATGAAGATTATTCATATTTAGATCCTAATAGTGATATTGCAGAGAAAAGAGTTGTGGGTTTTCTGCATGAATTGCTTTCTCTGTTTGTTGAGCATTCAGCAGAAAGGAAGAAGCTTTTGTGCCTTAAGAAGTATTTTGAATTGCCCCAGAAGGTGCACAAGGCATTTGAAAGGCATCCCCACATGTTTTACTTGTCTTTCAAGAACAAGACTTGCACAGCAGTTCTTAAGGAGGCTTATTGTGGTGATGAATTAGCTATAGAGAGACATCCAATGTTGATTATCAGGAAGAAATACATTCAGTTAATGAAAGAATCAGAGGTGATTTTAAAGAGGAGAAGAGCAAACCATCCATTTGTTGAATGTCGGAAGTTGGATTTGGAAATGGGTTGTCATGAAGAATGAAGAGCAGAGAAATGCATTATGACTGTTGGTTAGAAATAGGGTTGTAATCATGAGTCCTATTAATAGACAGAGTCAAGAACAATGTCAACAACGAGGAAACAAACAAGGTTATTTGCTATTTAACTCATTTCTTACACCTACACCCTCTATACATATACACTTGTCTCTCTTCACATGCTCTAGATATCTCTACTCTTTAAAGGAGTAAGCAACTACGGATTTTCTTTCTGATCTCTACCTAATTTCTTGTCAAGTTCCAGTTGTAGTTTACATAGAGAAAGCTGAATATACAATTATAAGATATGAACGAAAAGATCTTATTCAGTAGGCTTGTTGTTTTATTTACAATTATAATTTGTGTAAAAAAACAAAGCTGAGATGAGAAACTTTGGTTAAATTACCTTCCATGTTAGCTGTACAAAAATTAATTCCTCTTACTGTGGCAAAGAAGAAGAGACTTCAAGGTTTCTAGTTTTAAGTACCTTGTGAGGAGAATGATGAAGAGGATGATAGGCCTATGCGCCTTTCTGCAAATGATGAGAAAATATGTATAACCAATCAGATCATTTGCAAATGTGGCAAAAGAAACTTTCTTTTTTTTTTTTTCCGCAAATGAACTACAAGAATTCCTCACCTCCAGTGGTGATGAGCTTCTCAACACGAGAAACTATATGTTTACCATAAGTGAGCTTCTTCAGGGTGTTTAAGTGAACTTTGATACGAGAAAGAATCAACTCAAGCCTCTGATCATCACAGGTCTCAAGAACCTTTTGCACAACATAATTTCCAAATGGATCTTTCATCATGGCCTGCAATTTTCATTCCATAAATGTTGGTCATTCAAAGAGCAACGTATTAGTAAATGAACATTTTCAGGACTTTAACCCTTCAAACCTACAGAGAGGTGATATGAATTTTAGTTTATTAAAAATTTCTAAGCACCTTCATCATTGTACAGAATAGTGGGAACCCCTGCTTCATCCACTTGGAACATTATTCATGTATATTCAATTGCCTGAGTCAAATTTTATGCTAGAAGCTATCACACTTTCCAGGAATAAAATTATTTACCCGAGATTGTTCCGGGAAGCTAAACAAGTCTGATAAACAATAAAATGCAAAATAAAAAGTGAACAAACATAGTCCTTCTTTGTTCGTTTTTTCCTAATATGTTAGCTGTGGAAGACGGCACTGATCAAAACACTAACAAATGCATGATTATTAAATCATTCCCCCTACACATACAAATTATTTATAAAACGAAAGGTTACTTGCATGAAGTCGAGGATGATATAGACCTGCAAGGGCTCATTTTCATCATTGGAACCAAGCATCTCATTCACCAATATTTGACGCTCCTCAGGACCACAAAAAGAAAAAAAAAGATAACGACTAACATAGATAATGTAACTCTGATTCTTAAAGTACCAAAATAATATAATAAGATGCACAGTGAGGAAATTTAAACACGAAATCTAGCATGATCCATAAGAAGAAGAAATAAAAGAAACAAAAACAAGACGTGCCTCACACACTTCATCTCTTCATTGGATTGTTTTGACCATGTCCTTAGTTGCATAGGAGCACAAATAATGGAACACAATGGTGATAATGTCAATCATTTTAGTTAATTACAGCATTGCAGAGACATTGGATACTTGCAATCATGCCGAATGGCGTTGGATACCAGAATGCACATGAAACCCAACTAATTACAATAGGATAAAGACATATGGCAGGCATCAAGGAGGGCAAACAGATTAACACAGTTGGCCGTGGGCAAAATGAAGGGAACTAGTGTTACAACAAAAGAGCACGTCTCATTTGTATGTAGCAATGTAATGAACTGGAGAATATGCTTGGGATTTGAATAGATATGCATCCAATTATAGAACGTATATTCCATACCCAGGCACAGTAACATCAATATGGTATATTTATTCTTGTACATGGTAGGCAGAACAAATATGAAGATGTAAAATCTCCACCCAGTATTAAATTATGAAACTGACATGTTTTTGCAGAACAACTGATATTAACAGACTGTAAGAAACTTTTCAGACAAATAAACTGATTTTGGTTATTTTTAAATCTTTTAGTATTCTATAACGTATAAGTTTAAAGCCCCAGGAAAGCATTTTATCAATGTTATTCAAACCTTTTGTTTACTCAGAAAAATAGATATAGGAATTGAAGCTTAGAAACTAATACAATGGCAAAACATCAAGGCTAATTGAAACCAACAGAAAATATCTATAAATTCTAGACTGACGCATGTGATCATTAACGTTCTACTCTATTCAAGCACTTCAACAAATACAAATAAAAGCTTGAAAAATCAAATTAAAGAAAAAATCGAAAGGTTGATAAGACAAGCGGAGGTAAGTGATCATTAGTATGATATGTTCGTGGAGGGACAAATTAAAAAGTACAGGCTCTAATTCCATCACAAAGAGGCACCTTGTGTAGATGATTGCACAAGTCATAAAAAGAACATGGAAATCTAAAGCATAAAAGTTTGTAGGATTCGACATTTGAGGGTGGCCAAATATCGAGACTGAGTCTTGCTTTCATACCATGTATATAAAATGGAATTGGTCATTCCATCCTAAAAGGCACCTTGTGGGGGAAATCATTGCCAAATTTATATAAGAAGCACTTGTGCTCAATACTCGACAGATATGAGACAACATTTACAGTTTTTGTCTTCTGAGTATAAGTGAAACTTTCCTCACTTAAAATTGTAGTGGTATTTTGGTCATTAGCATGTAGTACCACATCAACCAGCCAAACCCCACACCAGAAGTTCTAAGGATCTGATTCGCCATCAAATACATGCATAAGAACAAATATAAGAGGAGCCTTGAATACCTGAATAACATAATTCCCATACTGATCTTGTGCCAAAGTGCAAACAGATTTCATAATTTCCTCCATAATAATTTCTTGTGTATTCATGTTCTCACAGTGTTCCAAGACCCTCTGTTGGCATCAAAAGAAATAATTAACTCAAGAATGTCATACATCACTGCCATGAAGGTATACAGAAATTATATATTTCAACCTGAATGACACGATAACCATAAAGATGGGTGGAAAGTGCCACAACTTGCCCATAGAAAACTGAGATGATAAACTGAATTTGATCTTCAGGTACACACTCTATGCACTTCTGAATAACGTGATTACCATTCTGATCACGAACACATTTCATGACTGAACCATCAAGCTCTGCCACAATCTGAGTCTGAAGATCCACATCAACTACCTCCAAGGCCTGTGATCACTTCTACATCACTGAGTACTTTCCACAGCCAAAATAAATAAAAGCAATAACGATCCTCCAAAAAGATTGTGGCACATTTCATACCATCATCAAACAGTTATATTTTTTTTATTTTTTCATCTTTCATGTTATTACCTGGGAGCTTATTTGTTAGAGGATTCATACAGCCGACCCCAACTTGTTTGGGACTAAGGCTTTGTTGTTGTTGTTGTTGTTGTTGTTGTTTCATCTTTCATGTTATGATAAGAAGCTAGCATATATTGGAAGTAAATAAGTCTCAATCATATTACTTGAACCTGTCCACATACCAAATTATTACTATTAACTCCCACGAAGGATGGGTGTAACAATCATCTGAAAATAAATCATAGAAGTTTCTTATTACAACAAAGCAGAAAGCATTACACACAATTTTACATGCATGGGAAGAATATACATGGGCATTAACATGTCATTGGTGACTTCCTGATGATTAAACATGTATTTACAAAAAGTTGAGGGAGAAATTCTCCTTGCTTTCCCTCTCATGAGTCATGAGTGAGTGTGTGTCATATTCTTGAACTTCACACAGCATCAGAATGGCCACTAAAAGCATCCAAAAGAAGGATAAAGGATCCCCTCAACAAAAGGGGGAAAAGGATAATGGATGAGAGTAATCGTTGAACTTTATGAAACCAGATATTCTCAGAAGCAGCCCTTCTAATCAAAGGGAGATGCTACCATATGAAAAAATAATTTAAAATTCTCAAAGTATTAATCATATTCGAAAAACAAATAAGAGGAAAACATCAAAGCAAACACGAGAAAAACCCCTAGAAGCATTTGTCTAGAACACAAAAATAAGCATACATGCTATGGCCAATGCATGATTTTATACTCAAATCATTGATACCAGGAGTTTGGAAAAAGCACCTTCTGAATCACTCTGCACCCATACATCTGAAGGCTGAGAGGTAAAACATGACCAGTAAGCTGTCTGGATAACTCTTTTCTTTGGCTTTCTGTACCATGCTCGAGAAACTGCACTTAGAGAAAAAAGTAAATCAATAATTTGATATGTAATGAATGGCCAAGTATTTGAAACTAATAAGTATAATACTTTCTGTATGACATAATTTCCAAACACATCAGTCATCAAGGTGCGGGATGACGGATAATTTCAGTGCACATCTTGCTCTTTTCTTCAACTATAGCAGTTTCTAGTTTCTGTTGAATAAAACGACTCCCTTACTGATCCATACTGCATCATGCAAGGATGTTAAGCTGAATACTCCAATTGCTTCCCGAGTGAAACAAACACCAGAGCAAGCATTTGATGATACCTGAATTCAACAACATGACCAACAACGTCTGAGAGTTCAAAAGACCTGGATTTATTGTTCTTGAACTCATCTAGTAAGGATGAAGCATATATTTGTTCCCTGTTGTTGCGAACACCACAGTGCAATGATACAATGGATCCTCCCACTGAGTTTCCCACCATAGAAGTAGAGTTTGTAACTTGCTCATCCTGAAAATTTCCACATCCAACAGAATAAAGCACATAGTTCGCCATTGAATTCCTCAGATACGGCATGCCAAGACCATAAGACGAACTCCTATGGTACCCCTGATTCAAACTGCCATTAACTAGTGCAGGCTCATATTGTTGGTTTTGTTGAGCAAGCAACACTTCAAGATATGTTTTCTGAAACCCATCCAATTCTTTATTTGAAGTTGCAAAAAAGTTTCCAACCTGAGGACCATTTGGGCGTGTTGCATAATCAGAAGCTTTTTGCAAGTTCTGAATATAGCATGAGTCAATAGCTGGAGAATGAAGTTCAGGCCCCCCTTGATTTCCTGCTCCATTCAAACTGTGACCAATTCTATAACCACCTAAAGCTGAACCTGGAGCAAAAAGAAAATGCAAAACCATTGACATACACAAGTTTCAGCAAGCTTCAAAAAGAAACAACATAGCTAAGCTAACCTGCATCGAGATGGGTTTTGAGCACTGTATCCCGCTTCTGATTGATGGGGTAAGCACCAAGTACATGGCTGACAAAATCCATACTATGAACATTCGCATTTTGATGATGACCATTTGATCTTTCCAAACCTCCAATGCCCAAGGAATTGACTTTTGAGTGAAGATTTGCAAAAGAAGAAGTTCTTTTGGGAATACTAACCTCCCTATGAGAATTAAACTCAGAAGCGTTAAGATTTGCAAAAGTTCTTTTGGGAATACTAACATCAATGTAGTTGGTAGAAACTGAGAGATTTTCAGCATTTTTTTCTCTGAGTTGTTGCTGCAGACAGTTATGACCACTGGATGTGTTGAAGATAAAATCCTGCTTCTTGTTCAGATCTATAAGACTATCCTGCGCTGCACACCTAATTTTGATAGGTTTAAACCAGATAATGTTGCCACGATCTCACCAAACTCATTTATCCTAGAAGAATGTCCATTCTGGGCAGTAGAGACAGCAGCATATTTTTTCTCAAGAGGGCCAATTCTGCTCCCCACAGGAGGAAGACCAGGACTAGGAGACCTCCCAACTAACTTCTGTTCAGGTGTTGTACTTCTTGACAGTGATAAACCAAGTCCAGATGAGAAAGAATGAGAAACAGCTGTTCCATGGCCTTGAACTCCTACTAAACCAGGCGAAGCAGATCCAGATCGTAAGCCCTCTAAGGATTCCAATCCATGACATAACCCAGGTTGATGAGGATCATATGTCCCGGTTGTGCTCAGAAGATCTCCAAAAGCATTATGACTGGTTGCACGTGATAGGTGACCTGATAAAGAAGCAGGTCTATCTAGTCCTTCCTGCAAACTATACTAATGTCAGTTGTCGAGCATCGCATGAAAGAAAGAACAAAAATACCTAATCCTTGTGTTAATACTCATGTCCAATTACACTTTCAAAGTAGAAGTAGCAACAGTTAAACGCACTTAAGTACAATGATTAGATATGACGTGGATGATTTCTATGAAAGTCATACATCCATTACTTGGTTGAGCAACCTGAAATTCAGAAACTAGAACTTCATTAACTCCAAGGTGCAGAAAGATCTCAATAAAAAAAATCTCAAGGGAGTAAATATTAATAATAAAATCAAAATATTGGCTTTAGAATAACGAACATCTAAACTCTACATACAAGTAGAACATTTAAAAAAAAAAAAAAGAAAAGACTTGCTCATTAAAAAAAATGCAAACATTAGCATTAAAGCAACCAGTATTAAAATCTCAATTTGCTCAAATGAAAATAAAACCTTATATTATCAAAAATTGACTGAACATACACCAATTTGAGCTTCAAAAAGTAGTTGACCGAAATATAACATAATTAGTCACTAATTTGATCAAGTTTTCATTCTCTTTCACATTTTGATTTAAGAGGATATACTTTCTGTTTTTTTTTACTTTTTCTCATTATCTTTATTAATTACAAATATAGCTATACGTGTCATTTTGTTTGTATATAAAAAAAATGTATCTAACTTGTTATGGTCTGTGTACTAGATAATTCCTAAAGAACATACTCTTTCTATGGCATGAATATACATGAATTGTGCCAAATTACGGCAAGCTGCAGGTAATTGTGCTTGTTTATATCTATTAATGTAACAAGGAGAAGTATGCATCACCTCCGTAAGACCACAAAATCCAATAAAAATAGACCAAATACATATTGAAGTTTTCAAGTGATCCCCCAAAGTAACAAAATTATCAAGGTTCCAACATATAAAAAGAGGATACAGTATATAAATCTAGTTAAAAATAAATACATTAGAAAGAATCCTCAAACCATGCACTCTAAAAGCATCAAAGTTAAGAATCATCAGAGGCTATTACAAGTTAGCAGTTAAAGAACACAGAAAATGCAAGATATGTTACCTGAAGAATGTCAGCAAAACTTTTCCTCCTCCCACCAAGCCCAACACCCTGCAACCCAGTAGAACCACCTGAGCCTCTATCAAGCCATTGAACCGAGTTCTGCACAGAGAAATTATTTCTATTGGCATTCCTTAGTTCCATCAGATCATTCTCCAACTTCTGTGCAGAAAGTCTTGGCTGCATCAAAAAAAGTGATGAACCATTGTCCTCATCAGCCAACTTCTTCTTCCTCAACTCCCCATTGCCTCCACGCAAAGACCCACCAGCTTTAAACCTTAGGGCGATACGCCAATCCTCTTTTGACATCAATGGCGGTGGTAGTCTTGGATTTACGTTATCATGAGAATAGTAATATGAAACATATGCTGGATGTGAGCGAATCTCATCATCAGTTAGAACCAAATTATTACCGCTGCTACTATTGATGCTACTAACGTTACTAAAATTGGGGTTCCTAAAAAGGCTACCCACAGCACTGAATGATCCCTCAACAGTTGGTGGAGCACTGCCACTCCTAAATATATTGAGATCCTTTTGTCGATCAATTACACGCTGATTGCGCTGAGCTTGAAGTAGCAATTCCAGCTCACTCTGCAAATTTTAATGATGAAAATTATCATTTTTGGGCTATAAAAATGAAGACTTATCTTCAAGGCCTTGGATTATGGCAATATGTAGAAGAAGAAAAAGCAGTCCCTCCAAGAAGAAGTTGTGAAAGCTCCAAAAGCTCTGTCCTATATACATGCTGCAGTAGTTGATTCTGTCTTCGCCAAGATTATAGCTTGCAAAACAGCACATGAAACTTGGGAGAAACTGAAGACTGAGTTCCAAGGATCAGAGAGGATAAGACAAATGCAGATATACAATCTAAGAAAGGAGTTTGAACCGTTGAGGATGAGAGACTCAGAAAAAATAAATGACTATGTTGATAAACCAAATCAGGTTGTTGGGAGAAGAGTGGGAAGAAAAGAGAATTGTGGAGAAAATTATGGTGACTCTTCCAGAAAAATTTGAAGCAAAAATTTCCTCTCTTGAAAATTCTTGGGATATGTCAAAAATAAATCTAACAGAGCTAACAAATGCTTTATATGCTTTTGAGCAAAGGAAAGCTTTTAGAGAAATAGAAGAACAGAAGGAAGAAAGAGCACTTACAGCTGCTCAAAAACATGTATTTCAGAAGTTTACAGCAGCTCA
>CAOGCB010277968.1:0-17911 GCA_948266635.1 Cnidoscolus chayamansa
CCTGAAGAAGACGATGGCTTTCGCTGCGATTCTACGCAAATCGGCCTCCAATTTGTCTCCACTACTTAGTCGAATCGTTCGGAGAGGTCACGGAAATTACTTTCCCGCCCTCTTCTCCCCGGCGAACCACTATGCCAATTATTCTTACAGACGACCCACTGTTGCTTTGCAATACTATTCTACTGCTAGTGATGCTAATAAGCAGAGTTATACTGAGTTACTTCTCCGAGTTATTGACTCCGAGATCAAGGTGGCTCAGGAAACCGATGATCACGACCGGGTTAGTACTTGTTTTGGATTTTTCTAGCTTATGAGTTCATTTGCTTGCTTTGAAAATGTGGTCGTTTGGTTGCTATGATTTTGGGCAATGGAATCTAAAAGCAGTTGAGTGTTTGTTCTGTTTTCTATTTTTTTTTTAATTTCAGGAATAAAATGTTATGTAATTGACTAATATTTTGAAGGCATTTGATGCTGCGTTTACTGATGAAAAATATTATATACGTTTTATAATTATGCATTCCATTGCTGATGATAAATGGGAGCAAATGAGGTTTAGGATGTTGTGTTTATACTGGATCGTGGATTACAACTGACAGCTCAAAGTTCTCAGCTTAGTTTAGACTTACCATTGAACTCTATCTAATCATTGCTTTGTTTGGTCGCTGATCTAAACTTTGGGACCTAATATTTTCATCTTATCGAAATTTAGAGTATTTTCTGGTACATTTATTGTGACCATTCAGGCAAGCTTCTAGAGTTCCTAAAGCAATTAACATGCAGTTGTAATTAATTGAATTGTCTGATTTATTAACATAAGCAATTTGGATTAGTGAACTTCGTGTTCTGGTTATTGGTTTGGGCAATCAAGATTTCAGATCAAACAAATCTCCAGTGGTGGTTGGCTGTATTTTATGTTTTATGAGTCGGAGGACCTTAAGAATCTGTGGTATATGCCGCATGGAGCTCATAGTTTGCCTGGTCCCTATATTTCTCCCACGTAAATAAGTTGGAGCGAAGAATGGGCTAAGCTCTAAGTTGGAATTTAGGATAGTTTGTTTGTGTTATCAAGAGCATTTCCTGGTGTATTATGGATTTGATAAAGGAGCTTGAATTTACAAACTATTTATTTAGTAGCAAGAAAACAAAAAAAAAAATCGTGTTTATTTGCAAATGAATCTTAGTACTTAATAGTGACAGACAAATCTGTGTTTATTACCTAGAACCTAATTAAATTCAACTGAACATTGTGTTCAGAACAGATGAAGAGATGGAGTGAGAAATGCCTTATTGTCATGCATCAACAAAGAGAGACTGAGAAAGGGTGACTAGTTGACTTGTGATCAGGGAGGGTAGCAAATGTAGTTAATTTTATACTTCAGCTGGTGTTACATTCATTTTTTAATTCCAGAAATTTTGATAAGAATGGCCTTGAGCGGATGGTTTCCTTCAGAGTTTAGATTAACTAATTAAAAAAGTGGAATTGCAAACGAGTCCCTCAAATTGAATTTCAATTTTTTTTTTTGGTGAAATTTACACTTCCAAACACTCTATTAGGCATGGTTTGGTCAACGAAGGGCATATGTTTTGATTTTATTTGATTTCAGCATACTCCTATTCTGAAAGAACTGTGTTTCAAACTAGGCCTAATTCGATTTTATATGCAACTATTTAAAAGTAGCATTTACCATTCATTGTGTTTGTTTTTTCATTTGTTGTGATCAATAGGTTGAAGAGTTCCCAAAAGAATTCCCTTTTAAGATCGATGATAATGCAGGGCAACAAACAGTAGTTCTGACAAGAGAATATGAAGGCGAACTTGTGAAGGTAGATGTTTTCATGCCTGATCTTGTTACGGGGGAAGAAAATGAAATTGATGATGACACTGATGATATTCAGAAGCCAACTCGAGCCAGCATTCCATTGTTTGTCACTGTCTCTAAAAGGAGTGGAACTTCTCTAGAGTTCCATTGTGTTGCTTACCCTGATGAGATTGCAATTGACAGCTTATCAGTTAAAAATCTAGAAACTCAAGATGATCAAACTGCGTATGGAGGGCCTAACTTCCAGTAAGCTACTGTCACTCCAATGGGTGATCAGTATGAGGGTTTTCTTCAATCAGTTTTGTAATGAGACTCTTGTTTACCTTTTGCAGTGATTTGGATGAGAAATTGAGGAAGGCTTTCCACAAGTATCTGGAGATCAGAGGAATAAAGCCCAGCACAACTAACTGGCTGCACGAATACATGATCAACAAAGACAGCCGAGAATTCTTGGGGTGGTTGAAGAACCTTAAGAAGTTTATTGAAGCATAATTTTGGGACCGATTTCTTTCATGCGTACATGATCAGCTGAAGAACCTCAGGGAATTTACAGAAGCATAAATCTTTTTGTTTCTTTTTTTTTTTTAAAACATCAAGGTAACTTGTACCCTTCACGCATCATCGCCATGTAGAATTTTACTGGTAGAATCTTATCTTAAATTCACAATGGTCGTGTACACATCTGTTTCCGAGGAAGTTCATTGAGTTCCAAGAACTGATGTTAAAATAACATCAATATTGGTTAGTATATGTTACATTGTTATGGCACAGATATTCTTCTGCTCTGTTTTTCTTGGTTCCAATTTTCAGATCGTTAATGTCAAACTTCGATTTTACTTCTCTAACGGAACAGTGTTGCAGAAATTGTCATGTTAAATTATTTATAAATCATTCAGAACTTTGTTCAACTCGTTTGATGATATTGAGCTAATATTTTATGATTATGTTAGTAAAATGAGACCTTTTATTTTAGATCTTTCTCTAGATTTTCTGGAGGGTTTCCTATCGTTTCCTTCTGTGTTTTCTGGGCTTACAGTGCCCTTCCCCTGCCTCCTCTGGGCAGGGGACAGTGTCCTCCCCTAGCGCAGTTGGGGTCACCCTCCCTACCCCGACTGGGTGTAAATAGTTATTATTATTATGATTATTATATGCTGCAAATCTGGTAGTCTATAAAGCATTCAATCTGCCTCTTTTATTATGGTTTTTGGCTTAAGGAATGGTCTTTGGTTTTGGAGGGGTCTCACAATGTTTTGGTGAAGGTATATATGAGGTCTATAAGTTATCCCTCTCTGTTTGTAACCGACTCTCGAGTCCACAACCACGGTTGTCTTGAATCTAGGTTTTGGCTTCTGGTTGAGGGTGGACTTCAATTTTTCTTTGTTTTAGTTAGGCATGCAAGGTGGTAAAACCTTTCATGTTCTCTTAACCGATGCCACATTTGTTGGCCATAAAACTTGGCTCTCATATTCTGACGTTGGACATGAGCTTTGTGAGCTTCAGCTGATCGTGTGATCACACGCTTTGGCTGTGGAACGCCTCCTTCAGTTGTCCAACCACGCTACTGGCCTGGCCCCTAATAATGTAAAAAATGTTCCAAATCTTTATAAAGCATAAAAATGAATATTCCATCCTGCTAGGAGAAGGAAGGCTAAGCCACAAATTTGATTAATAAACTGGCATTGCCAATTATTGATAAGAAAATAACAGGAATTTATGGACTGTCTAAGATTATACATAGTAAAACAGGAAGCAATATTGGGAGATGGACTCTAAAGCAGCACAAGCTAAGAACAAGAGTTGAAATAAAAGGAGGCAGCAGCTAAATCATCAACCTTTTCAGTGAATGTCAATGCATCCATTTTCTGCTTTTTGGAGTGAGGAAGGTAAAAACCCATCTGCTAGACTACAAGTTACATCCTTGTGAGTATATATGACCCCCTTATCACCATCCACAACCTGTCCGCTACCTCTTAGGATCCTGCAAGTGCATAAAAGTAACAGCCGTAGTATCATAGAACATTTCACAACAGAAATTTCATTCAGATTTCCCTTAGAATAATGAGGGAGAGCCTCAGAACGGATATACATATTAAAATCAAATAAAACTAGTTGCTTTGACTAAGTGATCAAGTGAACCCATTCATGAATTATGCCTTGATGTAGATCTATCAGTTTCTCCAATTAACTACTATCGTGTGATGCCTGTTATGAGCAACCAACGTTATAGAATCTTAAGATCCCACCCTGGATAACATATATATAATTGTGAGATCAAAATATAAATAAGTTCTACACGCATGTATGCTCGAAGAAATAATGGCAAGAACATTGAAGTCATAATCTACAGAAATGATTTATCATAAGCATATGAGTACCATTTCGTTGTTAGCAATCCTTCAACTCCAACAGGGCCACGAGCATGAATTCTACTTGTACTTATTCCGACCTACTCAGTCATCAATAGGAATCTATTATGAGATCCATGAAGACTTAATTGATGCTCAAAATACTTGTGAAAATATACTTTACCTCTGCACCTAAACCAAATCGAGCTCCATCACAGAATCTTGTGCTTGCATTATGAAATACTGCAGCACTGCAAATGTACATTACAAGCAATAGGACTTAGTTAGCTATGCCATTTGAAAGGGAGAACATGTGGATGATTTAGTAATAAATTTTGGACAGAAGACAAAGGACAAAGATATTATGTTATATTTCGCCATTCAGATAACTTGAAAAACATAAAGCACGAAATCAATGAAATGAGAACATAAGAAATCTGAAGCACAACAATAATGAAGCATCCTTGCCTGTCAACTTGATGTAGAAAAACTTCTGCAACTTCATGATCTTCAGCTATTATACAATCAGTATGTGCACTGCAACAAGAGTAAGAAATAATATGAACTTTTCCAAATAAATCTTCCAGAAAACCATAGCTTGTTTGTCATTTATATACACATGATCCAAGAATAAGAAATATGACTTGTTAATTTTTGAAACTTGCCTTCCATGTTGATGTATATGATCGATAGCAGCATACACATCATCAACAATTTCGATAGTGCAAGCCATAGAATTGTACTCATGATGAAATGAACGTGCTTCTGGAAGGTTCAGTTCTTTGCTTGCCCTTAGTCCTCCATACAAATCAACCCCTGAAGAATAGGACAAGTTAGCTATAATAAGATCCTTGAAGAATATTAGTACCTTATGTAAATTATTCATTCTAGAAACTTGAGAGTTGAGCCACGTCCAAGTTTATACATCTCAACAGTGAAAAAACTAATATGTTAGTGGTGAATATCAAATAGAGTACAAGAAAACAATAACAGAAGCACAATATTGCCTAGAATCGACTAAATTAGGGTCCCCAATTTTAAGGAAAACAAACTTTTTAGTTACGCCATTATATTCAAAGAACAGAAATAAAACATTTGTAAAGATGCCTCGCCACAGTTATCCTGATTTCTAAAATTAAAATATTGAAAAGGACAAAAGCACATCTAAAAGTGCCCTGATTCCGAAAATATTTGCGAGTCTAAAAGAACCACTTCATGGTCTTACTCAACAAGTATTTCCAATTTGGATGCAAGTTTCAAGAAAAAGTAAATTGAAAAAAAAAAAAAGCGAATTCCAGTGTACATGATAAGAACAGGCCGTAGGAGCACAAACATGCAATCTTAATCTATCATTGCAAGGAGGCTCTTCCCCTCTAAAACAATGACCAGGTTGAAGTGAAACAACCTCTTCATTGCATAAAGCTCACCCTCAGTTTCAGGCAAATGGATGTGCACCTAGGAATGTATCAACTGCAAATCTCATAGATACATATACAATTCTGTGGAAAGCCGGGCTTGTCATTCAATTCATAAACTTTTGAACACAAACAATATTAGATGATAATTACTTCAAAGCCAAAGTTATAAACGTCCAAATACCATGAGAATGGTATTGATATAATAGTGTGTTTGAATATATATGTAACAAGCCTTCCTACAAAAAATTCATGAACAGAACTAAGAGGAGAAACATTATTTGGCCATTATAAACTAACTGAAAAAAGCCACTGGGAGGAAACTGCGATCTCAGTGTGGACAGTTCAATATTAAATTTGAAGACTTGAGCAGAAGTCTGGATTAGTTAAAACACAGTTCTTCCGGTGCAAAAGAGAGTTCCTCATAAAATTCAATTGGCTGCTTCCTATTGAATTCATTACATAACCATTAAATATATGTCCTAAAATCATCACCTAATTCATATCTAAACTTGTTTGTAAACCTTGCTATCCAGTAAAAAATTTAATAAGGTAAATTCATCAATGGACTGTCATAAAGCTCACATGTTTTCTTTCTGTTTAAGGCTGTCTTCAACTAAGACACATACTGATGGAAGAGACATGGTGAAAGCTCTGAAAATAGCACAATCATGATGGATGTTGCTTGTAAGGGAAAACTCCTTACCTTCAGTACGAAGATCAACTGTCAGTTCATTAAGACCACCACTCTGCACCAAATCCTTATGTACAAGAAGGGTTTCCTATGTATAGCAAAAGAATACCAAGGAAATGTGCCAAGTCATGAACAAGCAAAGAGCATTCACAAATGCGAATTCAGAACTGCACCTATCACTCGAGGAAGGTATCAGTAATAAAATCACAATGAATATAACAAAAAAAAAAAAGATGGATACAAAATTACCATTGCATTGCAGGCGGCTGGATAATCTACTTTTGCATCCAAGACAATGCGCTTAGCCATTTCCATATCAGCGGACTTGTCAACATATACATGACAAATTCCATCTGAGAAGCAAGTACAGGATTACTATGAATACAGAATATTAGCAAAATTGATCAAGCATCATACTGAATATATAAGATTCCAAAAGTAAAACATCTCACCAGCATGACCCAGAACAGGTATTTTAGTTGATGCTTTGATTTGAGACACAAGTTTATTGCTGCCTCTTGGGATTACAAGATCAATCACATCATCAAGCTGATGCATCAAGAAACAAAAAAGACTTCATTTTCACATCATCATCAAAGTCCACATTTTGCTGTTTAGTTGGCTTTAGAAGAATACCCACCTTAAGCAGATCAGGAATTTCCTCTCTTGATGTCACCAGTCCAATAAGTCTTCCACCAACAGTTTCTGGAATGGCTGAAGTGATAACCTGTAATTTTATGAAGAAAAACAAATTATTAGACATAATTTAATTAAGTTTCAGACCTTCGCCAAATAAAATTCAATTAAATTTTCCAGAAATAATCCTGTAATCATGTCATGAAAGCACCAAACCTTGTGCAGAATTTCATTTGACCGCTTGGCCTCCTTTCCTCCTTTCAAAAGGAGAGCATTCCCACTTCGAATTGCCAAGGAAGATATCTATTCAAACCACAATGAGTTTAAAAGAAGCAGAAAACCAGTACAGACAACTGATAATGCAAATGTTTGAACAACAAGTTCTTTTAATTTGAAACTGTTATAAAAAAAATCCAGAAGAAAGTGGAAAATATTCCTCTTTAATTTGTCAACGTGAAGATTGTTAATATGCTGATACATGCCTCCCAATTTTTAAGCACATATTGATAATTCTATTTATTTTTTCAGATCAACAGCAATAACAGCTTGCAGCCAGATACTAAAGATATTGCCTGCCTAGTGCCTACTCGCAAGCAAACCCATGCATTGAGGAAGAAAATGACCAAAATAAATGAAGATGATCTTTAAAATGAGCACCAATTATAAGGTCTGAATATTAGAATATTACTTTATCCTGTCCTCATCCAAGACCAAGAATTAAATTGATTTGAATCCATTGCATAAATTCGTTCTCATTGACAGCCTATTAGCTACCGCATATGATATTAAAAAATCTATTGTTCTATACCTGCACCAGTGCATCAGGTCGGGACTCAAAGATAATCAAAAGAACACCTAAAGGAGATGATGTCTTTTCTAAGAGGAGTCCATCAGCAAGCTGAAAACACAAAACTTAATGAGAAAATCATAAATCAATAAGCAATGCAATGTCAAATCAGGGCAGTGTAGGAAGATTGTGAAAAATGTCCAGAATTGATCACAATTTCACTTTATAACACTATTTTTTTTCCCAGTTGTGTACTAACTTATAATTTTCCCTACTTCAAGGCCTAGTTTGTGGCACCTTAGTTTCCAGAATCATAAATTACCCCTTATAGATAAAACTCAAATGTCTTTTGTTACCTTGAGGGTACAGAATTCCTCAAGCCTGAATGGAGATCGCTAGAATTGATGAACCAAAAGGATACAAGTGATTACCTCAGTTCTTTTCAAAACATGACCAATAGGATCCTCCATGTTTGCAAGCATGCGAATTGAATTTGCAAGACTTTTAATCTGTCAACAGAATGACAGAAGTTTTGAGAAGCCAAAAAGATGAAATAGTGATTAATTAAACAGTGACAAAAAAGAAGATACATAAAATAGCAACATTAGTTTGGAACAAATAAACCTAGACAGAAACCAGAAGTAATAAGTGGTAATGAGAAATAAATAAAACAAGAATTCAATAAAGCTGCATTAGCTCTAGCAGTATCTTGCCTTTCCAGGCTTTATAGCCAGCCGCGATATCAAGGATTTTTCCAATCCAGCCAGCTGTGCTGCAGTAACATCAGCTTCATTTTCAATGTTGATCAGTTTTTCATTAGCTTCTAAGGCATTTGCTACATCCAGTAAAATGTCTCTCCTATCTTGCGAAGACAATGCCTACAGAGGAAGACTCTACCATTGTTACACAGCTAAAAATCAACACATCTTTATGCTAAAAAATTAAGAAGCAGAAGAATAACTCAATTTATGAAGGAAAAAAAAAAAAAGATTCTACATTAGAAAAATGCACTGTGTATCCATACAGAAGACATCTATTGCAGTTACCTGAAGCCGTCTGGAACTCTCCCTTGCTGAAACTGCCATTGCACGAACACCAAAGTCTTTAACTGGGGACCATAAATGTGCATGTTGATGAAAGAGAGTGCCAATGCATTCTCCTTGAAGGACTTTAATTATGTTCTCCGGAGCATACCCACTTCAAAATGAAAAAAAGAAATCATTGGATGCCCAGGGAAATAACAAGCTCAACTGCTCAGGCCATTATCAAATGTCCACACAGCTCAAACCACTTGGATTAAGATGATAAACCTATAAACTTCAAAGAATAAACCATTAATTTCAAAAAGAAGCAAAAAAATGGACCAACATCTCTTAGCCTCCCTCCCCCCTCTTCCTTTTGGGAGACTCACACCAAACATGGTTAAGAGCAAAAATGTGTGGCAAAATAAGAAGAAATTACAAAGGTTTAAGAAAAAGAGTGCCGGCTATTGTAAAACAAATAAAGTGTCGCTAATGATGAAGCTTATGTTTCAGACAAATGGCAGGAAACATTTTAGTTGTGATTAAATGCCACAAATACAATACTTTCAATATGTTTGAATGTAGGAATTATGACCTCAAGCAAACTTTAAATTCTTTTACCTTGAACCATGGTATGACAATACATAATAGAAGCATACCTGGTTATAACAACAGGAACACCAGCATAAGCTGCACTGGCAGCAGCTTTTACTTTTGCTGTCATGCCCCCTCTTCCCACCCTAGACTTATCACCAAAAGTAATTTCTCCCTGATGTTTTTCCTTAATGTAAGTATGAATCAGCTTTGAGCGTGGGTCACTTGGAGGGCCACTATAAAGACCCTCTACATCACTCAACAGGATGAGAAGGTCAGCTTTTAGCTCTAAAGCTAGCAGAGCCGATAAACTGTCATTATCCCAAAAAATACCAGAAGAATCCTGCATATGTTTCCCTGATCACTACCATAAATATATTACATTGGTATTAAAAATAGTTTGAATTGCAAATGACTTAAAGGGGTTAGAATCAAGGAAACACAAAAAGATGATTTTTGTTTTTAAGAAAAAATCAAGAAAAAGGAAAAATATGTGCTTGACATTTGCTGGGCAAAGAAAAATAAATATGCTTGAATAAGTCAGAGAGAAACATGAATTGCCTAGTTCAAAAACCTTGTATTTATCAAAACCTTGTATTTATCATGAAGAATTAATGTGTAGGCATGTTTGGCCCAAGTAAGAGTCTTAATTTTCTTAACTTTGATTAATATGACTGAGAATTGCATATTAAATTTGATAATGACATGCTGCAGACGAATTATGTAGTTTCACACACATGCATTCGAACATTGGAAAACATAACTCCTGAAAAAGTTAAGGATAAGATGCACTCCAGACTCGAGCAAAGAACAAAGTTAACAAAGGATGGTCACATACCTCATATGGAGCTCTCCTGGTACTGACAGCATCATTTTCATTAAATATAGGGATAACCCTCAGAGATAACAGTGATTTCACAGTCTCATTAAGTTGCTTTCTGAATTCTTTATCCCTAAAATCATTATCAGTCACCAGAAGCTGAGCTGATGTCACATCCAGCTGCACCCAAAAAATAAAGGATAGACTTAAAAATTAGAAATAGAACAGGATATTGGCAAAGAAAATGTTCACTAGAGAGAGGGAAAAAAATACAGGGTATGGTAGACAACTATATATGTAGATGCACAGGGGAAACCATTGAATAGAAAAAAAATAAAACAAACTATTGATTCAGCAACAAAAAAATAATAAAAGCCACCTGAGCAAACAATGTATCATAAAGAGCCATCAAACTGTTTTGTCCAACAGCTGCGCATGCCTTGCCATCCATTTCAACTTGGGGTTTTTGGAGGTCAGCAAAACTGCAATTTACGCAAAATATTTTCATGCACAAATCCAGTTCAAGTAGCTTAAACAATCTGTATTCAGGCAATCCCCCTCCCCCAAAACTCACCCATCAAAACATAAAATGGAAACAAAAACCACTATAGAAACACCAAATTCAATGAAACAATAAGGAGGCAAGAAAAAACCTGCTATTGACTAGTTTCCGGTATCTGAGCCTCTGGCGACCAATGCCGACAGCACCTGATGACACCAAAATAACTTCATAGCCTTCAGCGTTCAACTCTTTAATCTGCAGTGAAAAGAAAAAGGGTAACCATTATTAACCTTCCAAAAAGAATGGTCAGTCTGCACGGATAAGCAGAAAACATGTCTGCATTACCTGCTCGCAAAGGGCTCCTAGCCTTCCAAGTGCCAATCTCCCATCACTTCTAGTCACAACAGCAGTTCCAACCTTCAATAATCAAATCACAAACTCAGTAAATATACCCAGAAAAATTCTCAAATTTCTCAATCCGCATTTCCTAATAATTTGCTCCAAAAAACGAAATTCATTTCCAATAATATATAGAAGCTCATATTCCCATCTCCCTAAAGTTATCATTTTGATCGCTTATATAAAGCTACAGAACAATGAGTGAAAGAGAGCATTGAAAATGACATGCAATTCAAAAAATAAAGTGGTAAACTCAAGAGCATAATTTCTAAATTCAATTAACGAAACAAATCTTCGTAATTACCAGTAGAATTTCAACCAAAAGCAAGAAAATGGAGAGAGAAAGAGAGAGAGAGAGAGAGAATGACCTTTATAACCAGACGCTTAACGTCTTTGACAAAAGCGCGAGACCTATCCAAGCCACCATTCATGGTGGAGACTCGAGCTTCGACCTCAAAGAGAGAAAATCTGAGGAACGAGTAAGAACCGACTTGACTTGGCCACGAATAAGAGGCGACTCGGAAGCGCAAGAAACAAAAGACAGTCACAGGTTGAAAAGGGCTTCACTGGTGAAGAGGCGGAGAGCTCCTGAGCAGAAGAGAAGGATGAATATGGACAAAGAAAACGACGAAAAAACGTGGAGCCGTGCCTCGTCCTCTTGCTTAGGTTTTAAGTAGGTGTCCCCATCTCTTCTTATTTTATTTAAAGACGTTGATAAACTTTAGTTAATTTTTTTAAGTGTGGACCTCTTGTCAGCCGCCTGCAGCCATGAACCAAGGAATCTGTACGAACGGACACTGATTACTATTCATATGGCACACTTGTCCCCAACACAGATTTGTGGTGGAATGGGGCTGCATCCGTGATTTCTATCTGTTTGTGAAAATGCCGAAACCGTCTAATCGAGCTTCAGTTTCAAAGATTATGTATCTTTGAAAATCAAATCAGGTGAGAAACCTACGTTCAATGCACGGAGATAGTGATCCGATAGATGATTTGTTCGTCTATTTTTTATCAGGAAAACTAATCACATTAGCTTTTATTTTTTCTGTTAGAGAGAGGTAGAGCCTAGACCAAATTAATGGTGAAAGTGATGGTTGCAAAAAGAAGGTTGTTTTCTTTTCGTAAAGATTAAAATTTCGTATTAACAGATGAATATGAGACTCCCAACTTCTTATACCTTCTAAAAAAAATATAAAGTTTGTAACTTCAAAATAAAAATAAATATTTTGATCGTGAATCTCAGTATCACATGGTTTGCAACTCATATTTTACTTTGGTAGGTTTGGCTTCATCTTTGCTGACTTGGGGATTAAATAAAGAAAAGAAAATAACAAGAGAGAGAGAGAGAGATTGATGCTTAGATAAATTAATACAGTAAAAAACTGTAAACATCACTCCAGGTCATTTATATATATGTACACAACCAAGTTCAAGTGTGGAAAAGAAAATGGAAGCTGACAGGAAAGAGCTTAGTTTGAAACAAAAGGAAGTTGCAGCAGAACTCAAATTTACCAACTGGCATTTCTGATTTACTAGCTTTCATCTGCTAAATGCTATGAGTTAAATCCGTATCCAACACATTCCAATGAGCTAAATCCGTATCCAACACATTCCAGTGAGCTAAATCCATATCCAACACATTCCAACCAACTCCATTAGCAACAATAATAATTACCACTCAGTCAAAGACAATTGACTTTCTTCCTTCCCACATATCTGTCTCTTTACCACTACACGGCATCTAAGACCGTTCAAAACATGTAGGATTCTCATCTTCCAGAAAAATTCCAGAGGCTAGTGTTTCTAAGTTGCAGATACACGTGGTAAGATTAAGAGGCTTAGGGAAAGAACCAGGCTTTGATGAAGATTGCCAGGGCTAGTTGCAGAACGAATGCTGCAAACACCACAATTGTGAGGTCATTTCCCTCAACACAAGACTTGAGGTTGACAGCAACAAAACACGCTGAGTCAATCCCAACAGCAAGTATAATGATCCAGCGGACTACCTCGACTGGAATAACCAGCAAAAACTGAAAATATCCCACACAGTGCGAATGAGATTACTAGTTCTTCATAAAAGGAAGTGAAAAAATAAGAAATAAATGTATGAACTGCGCTTACAGAGCTCAGAATAAAAATGAAAAGTGAATAGCCCCACATACACCAAAACTGTATCAGGCTAGCATTTGTTCCCAGATACTGAAGCAAGAAGTAAAATGCCAACGGTACCACAATAGCATATCCATAGATTGCACATGCTGCCACATTTACATATCCAACATCAAAACTCCAAGACGCACTGCTGTCAGTGTGTTTCTGCATGAGGTAGGTGGCACAATTTCCAAGAGAAGCTAGCACAAAGACCAATGTAGTCGAAATCCAGATAAGCCCATATCTAATACATGACAAAAAAAAATCAGATTTTGCACACTGGTTATTGATTAAATTGTAAACAACCACAACTATTTAGATGCAATGCTTTAACCCATTTTACTGATGAATCTAACACTCTTGCCTCTTTACTTTATTTTATTCATCCATGGAATGAAGCTGGCACATAGCAAACTTGTAAAGTTGGAAGTGCAAGAAAAGACAAGGAGCCTTTTAAAAAGCGAAAAAAAAAGGAAAAATAAAAATCTACAGCTTTGAATCTACAGTTCCAGTATTTGATCATGATAGGAAAAGGAAAAAACATCAATAAATATCTACTATTACTCGCAAATAAAGCCCATTTAGCATGTCATTGCCACAGCATCACTCTTTTCTTCTTTTCTGTCTGCTCTCATCTTTTTCTTATTATTATTATTATTATTATTATTATTATTATTATTATTATTATTGTGATTATTTATCACTAGTAGTAGTAGTAGTAATATCATAGAAACTTCCACTTACCTCAGATATGATTAAAAGAAGAGGGGGGTGGGGGGGAGGGGGGAACGCAATGTCATGTTAAGCTTCCTTATCTCTCTTGCAGATTTCAAATAATTATGTTTCAACCGTTTAATTTATTAGAAAGTGAAAACTAGCTTCCGTGCAGACAATATTGACTATTGATATGTGTGTGCTTTGATGTCACACCCGCAAATCCTCTCCTCAAGTATAAACATATTACTTCGTCCTCCCCCTCAAAAGTATCCCATACAAACAATAAAGCTACAAAAGAGATTCTTTAATATATGAACTTTTAAATCTCAAGATACTGGTGGCAAACAAAACAGGCAAAATGCGAAACTCACAGATCAGGGTTTGCGTCAATCTTGCTGAAAAAATCCCCACCAATAGGATAAAATGAGCTCATCATTCTGTTTATGACGAGGTCGGTATCCACATTGAAATACTGTGTGTATGATGATACACTGAATACCCCATTCCAATTGTTTGGTGGTTGTTGCTCAAATCCTTCTGCAGTCATGATGAGATTTTATAGAGGAGCAAGAAATAGCACAATGCATCATGCAGATGAACGCAGCTAAATATGCATCACCGTAACCTGTATGAAATTGCACTGCTGCTAACATCAGAATATGACAATATTTTTTTCATTTATGTCTCCTTCAAAGCCCCTCACAATGTTAATCAACTTCTCAGTAAAGATCATAATGCATTTCCATTCCATATAATACAAGCACTAAGACCTACATCATTAAATATTAGCAAAAAATTAAACAAGACAAAGATTACTATAAATTTGGATTTATGAAATAAAAAGATTTCATGCATTTATTTTCGTCTTCCCATGAATTAACATATCCCTTTTACTTTATCATTCTTTTGTTCCCTTTGGGATTTATTTTGACGGGACAAAAATTATATGGTAACCTTATTTTGTCCAGTCACAATGCATTCATTCCCTAGCAGTGGCGGACGCAGGACCGTAATTTTGGTGGGACACCACTATATTGTAATCACTTTATATGTCATTGAAAATTTAGCATAATATTTCATTTAAGACCTGTCAAAACATTCTCTGGTTTTTTTTTTTTTTTAATGAACCAAAACGATGTCGTTTTGGTTTAAAAAATTTTAAACGATAAAACGACGCCGTTTTGGTTTAAAAAATTAAAAAGCAAAGCCCAAAACGAAGCCGTTTTGGTTTAAAAAATTAAAAAACAAAGCCCAAAACGACGTCGTTTTGATTTAAAAAATTTTAAAGACCAAAACGACGCTGTTTTGGTTTAAAAAATTAAAAAACATAGCCCAAAACGACGTCGTTTTGGTTTAAAAAATTTTAAAAACTAAAACGACGCCGTTTTGGTTTAAAATTTAAAAAATCAAAGGCAAAAACGACGTAGTTTTAGCATTGAATTTTAAAAAAAAAAAAAAAAAAAAAAAAAACACTTACAGCACTACTCAACCTTTTTTGGGTGGCCAGGGGGGGCACATGCCCAGGCTGGCCCCCCTGGGTCCGCCCCTGTTCCCCAGCCTCAAACGGCTTCAAAATATCCAATGTGCCAATTGACAATTTATCATTTACACTGTGAACAAGGCTTAATTTCAAGTGTTGTCCTCAAATATTCCTTATAAAACTACCATCCCTCATCTTCAGTGTTATCGCTTAAAACTCCTTAACTCCTATTTAGCACACATTAAATCCTCATTGAATGATTCCACCAGTTGCTTCACAAGTGACTTATGTGGTTTGAGTTTTAAATTTTTTTAATAAAAATAATTCCAAAATTATCCTCCTCAACACATATGCTAATCGAACGGCAATTCATCGCATAGCTCTCTCTCCATTGCCTTCAATAGTTTCTTTTCTTGTAAGAGTCGGCCCCTAAATTTTCAGCCCAATAATCCACCATCTATAATCACAAATAAATTTTGTTAATCCTCCCACATGCCAGCAAAGAACTTGCACAAAAAATCTTCAAAATCTAAAAATTCTAAACAAATATGTGAACTTGTCAATACCAAAAATTCAAGAAGAGCAACTTTCATATCTCTCAGATACACGAAAGCTCTTCACAAACCAAGAACCTAACAGCACCAATCTGCAAAATAATTGCAATGCCCACAAACAACACAATGCTGCTTCATGTTCATTTCCAGAGACTACTTATAGAATAAGGTGGAGGTGCTGATATGCATTGAGGTGCCTTGGACAAGATCATGGACATGTCTGTCACTCATCCCACTCACTGCATTTGGTCAAATCAAGGCTATAAAAGCCATTTCCAAACAATTGTCGATCTCTATACTCAGATCGCCACATTAGGCAAGAGGGTTGCCGATTGAAAACCCTTTGGATGAGGGTCACCAATGCTGGTGATAACTGTTCCTAACTTCGCTTGGTTCAAATGTAAACATGTCAAGAAGCTTGCGGTCAATGATGAAACATTCTGCCAATTCTGATGGTCATCCATTGCACCACCAATCATATTTTGTAGCTAGGAACTTGACAAAGCTCAAGCAATTGTCAGATGATGGTTGCTCACCATGAATCACTTGAGAAGCATGAAAGAACATTTGGGTCTTTGTGCTAGCAGAAGTAACAAGGACAGTGGAGTGATAAAGGAGATTGGTGCATGAATCTTGGCCATTAGTGTTGTTGAGAGGATAATGCAGCCAAGAGGCCATCTCATCCTCTTGCATGAAAAAATGTAGTTGTGGAGGAAAGGAGAATGTGGAAAGCAACAGGGGAGAAAGGAGAGAAGGAGGGAAGGTGACAAAATTTGTTAACTAAGCTAGTAAAAATTGATTGGTTAATGAAAAGTTAGTTTTTGCTGCAGAAATTGTAAACTACATTTATTGACTCATTAGCTGAAGCAGTCATTTGCAATCAGAAAAGGATTTCAGGTTGTAATTTTGTTAACTCAAGAATTCAATACAAATAAGTTTCTCTGTAAATTTTCTATCTTCTCTACTCTTCCATTATTTTCCTCCCTTTCTCTCTCTTTCCTTCTTTCCTTCCAATCAGTCTCAGTTAGATCCATGAACAATATAATTTAATACCCACATAGGCAATTCTGAAAAACCAAACTAGGACAAAATATTGGTAATTGAAACAGAACATAAAACTAGACAGGAAAAAATATAAATCCTACATATCGAGAAGGGGCAAAAGTAAAAATGATATTCACATTCCTCATTATCTTTGAGCACATAGTTACGCTGACAGAGTACAAGTAATTATAAAGGGAGAAAAAAGTTTTAGTTTTACTGAATGTCACCAAAACCATGATGTTTTTAGGCTAAAACAGTTTTCATATTTCAAATGCAAAATAATTGCCCTGTCCATGTATTAGCTAAAAAATTATTAAAGAAGCCAAAAAGAAAATCTCTGACACAAAGGAATATGAATGTAAATCTCTGACACAAAGGAATATGAATGTGTGCATATGTGTGTAAGGATGCTGCACGTAATTTATATGTGCAAGTCCTTGTTTGCATATTGCATGAAAGCCTACTTGCATAAACATAACGGAATTTATGAACAATATACAGTCCTAGTTACCTCATGTTACAAAGCTAGGAACGTTATTTTCGAAAGAAAATTACAAAATCACATTACTGATCTGGAAAATGATGCATAAAAGCTAACAATACCAAGTAATGCCTAGGAAAAAGATTAGAATGTGACCAAGCTTAATAATTTACAATAACACATTCAAAGCATGAATGGAAATGAAATATTTAATTACATACCAGGTGGACTACCAAGGGTTTGATAACCTCGACTGCTGCCTCCTCCTCCATTACTATTTGGAGGGAATGTTTGCATATTTGCTTCGGGTACTGCATATGAGTTCATAAAGATTTTTGTTAAATTGTTAGATTTTGATACAGGTTCTACTTAACCATAAACAAAATGTTTTGATCAGAAAAAGGGAAATAAAAAAGCTCATACCTTCATAGGTGGTGGCACCTTTTT
>CAOGCB010278355.1:0-10730 GCA_948266635.1 Cnidoscolus chayamansa
AAAGGGTTAGTGCTGATATTTGGTTTGCTTCTAGGAATGATGGAACCGTTATCCACCAGATCCTGGATTCGGTTCTTAAGAGTCCAACAAGCTTCGGTCTTATGCCCATTACCTTGATGGTATTCATAGTATTCATCTGCCCTGTAATTCCGGGGTAGGGGGTTAGGTGGTGGCCTTGCTTGCTTCAGGTAGTTAGCTTTAACAGCTTCTCGGAATACCAAAAGGATTGGCATACCGAGGTCAACATAGGTTCTTCTTGACTGACCATTTCCATTCTTCATATTTCCCACACGTAAAGGATTTGTGGGGGTTATGCTGGCTACTTCGTGTACTTTACTAGCTTGGCTAGGTTTCTTATATTTGGAGGTTCCTGAGTCTTCTTTCAATTGCCCCATCTGAATCAGGTCTTCTACCTTAGTGGCAGTAGTAATGAGTGATTGAAATGTAGGTAGATACTGGGTTTGTAGTTGTTGCTATTAGACGGGCAACAATTTTTTGATGATTATATCCACCTGTTCTTGTTCAGATGGCCGGTTGATCATTTGTGCGACCTTAGCCCTCCACCTCGTAAGGAAGAGGAAAAGGGTTCATTGGTTCTTTGCTTGGTAGTTTCCAGCTCTCTCTGAGTAACATCCACCTCTATATTATAATGGTACTGGGTATTGAAAGCATTACATATGTCTTCCCAGGTCTTCATCTTAGACCGTTCCAGGCTCACAAACCATCTCAGTGCAGCACCAGTAAGAGATTGCTGGAACAACTGGGCAAGGAGCTCGCTGCTCAGTCCAAATGGGTTTAATGCGCCCACATACATCTTCAAGTGGGTTTTAGGAAAAGTGGTTCCATCAAACTTGTCCATGTTGGGCATCTTGAATTTGGTAGGTAATCTTGCTTCGGGGAACAAAGACAAGGAGTCCATGTCTACTGCCTCTTTGTGTGTTTTAAGGGCATTTATTGACCTTTCCAGCAGTCTAACTTCTCCCTCACTTTTTGAGCTTCCAGCTCAGCAGCAGTCCTAGAGGGCATCTCCTCAAAATTAGGGTCAGGATTGGATGATGTTGGCATAGCATTGGGTCCTTAGTTAGGAGTAGGATCCCTAATAGGTATTCCTGTCTCTAGCTCAGTCATAAAGGCAGTTCTTTGGGCAGTCAATGCCTCATTTACCTGGGCTTCCATTCGGGCTTCCATCCTAGCTTCTATCCTAGCTTCCATTTGCTCCAGAAGGTTTTGGATATCAGAGAGTGATGCCATTGATGCAGGAGTAGTTGAACTTGTAGGTGAAGGTTGAGCTGGTGTTTCAGGGACAGGAGGTGTCAAGGTAACTACCTGTGTGGAAACAGGAAAATGATTAGGGCACAGTAATGGTGTTTAGGGCATAAGGACTTCAGGTCCAACTGTGCATAACCCTGACTAGATATTCTCTCTATATTTTTTAAACCCATGGTTATCCCATTTCAGCGGTATGTAGTGTATGGATGAATGCATCTCATCACATCATAAACAATTTTCAATGGTATGATGTTGTTCATTGGGTGCATACAACCTAGGTGGGAAGGTTCTATAGGCTATGACTCGAAAATTAGAGAATAGGCTTATAAGGGACCCGTGAACCTTGAGTATGTATAAACCTCACCACATGTGAAACAAAGAGTTTCACGTGGATCCAACAGTACTCATACCCATGGGCCACCCCCAAAAGGATTGGGGATGGTTTGCGGTAACCGGGAGGACACTTTGGCTGTCCATCGACATAATCAAGGAGACTTGCCGATCAACGCTACTCGTTATCCAGACTCAGAAATTTATACAGAGAGAGAAGAAATTCATTTGAAATTTATTTTTTTATAATCAAATGGGGAAAAAGATTCCCAAATGCACATCATATGTCAAATTTCATTTCATCTTTATTTTATTCAAGCTCCTGGGTCAAGGTGTCCTTAAAGAAAAGACACTTTGACCTTAGCAATGGCACCCTGCAAAACAGAACATTTTAAAGAAATTACACCCTCAGTGGGTGGGTTAGTCAAAATGCAATAGTGGTCTTCCTAAATGCAAAATGATTACATTTATTTCTCCCCAGTGGAGTCGCCAAGCTGTGAACCCCTCCCCGAAGATATGCACTTTGCAGTGGAATGCAAGTGCAATGTAATAGGGATGAATGCACGTGAGTGTGTGTGTGAGTCGCCACCTTGTTTAATTATTTTAGGGTAAACTAGGAAAAAACCCTATGACTCCAATTTTAATTAATTAACCTAATTAATTAGATTAATTAGCCCAAATAGATGAAAGCTTAGTCTACGAACTGAATGTGGATCCCGAGACCATGTCATGCAAATTAACTAATCATGTTAATTGTAGTTGAAAATGCAGGGAAAATGTGATTTGGATGAATTTGGAAAACTTGAATAGATTTGGACTTGCTATTTGAGATTTAATCCCAAGCATGCCTACGTACCCTTTATTTGAATAAGGGATCAAAGTCAACGTAGTTTGGGATTGCCTTTTTGAAAGGGCTTTGATTTTGGGCCTTTAGAGCCAAATTGAGTGTTGGGCTTTTTGTTGCCAAAATGGGTTTTTTGGGTACTTGGTGCCTAAATGTGATTTTGGGCACTTGGTGCCTAAATGTGATTTTTGGGCACTTGGTGCCTAAATGTGATTTTGGGCATTTGTAGCCAAATTGTGATTTTTGGGCCTTTAGGGCCAAATTGGGTTTTTGGGCCTTTGGGCAAAATTGGGAATTTTGGGCCTTTGGGCAAAATTGGGAATTTTGGGCGTTTGGGCCAAATTGGGAATTTTGGGCCTTTTGGGCCAAATTGAGAATTTTGGACCTTTGGGCCAAATTGAGAATTTCGGGCCTTTGAGCCAAATTGGGAATTTCGGGCCTTTGGGCCAAATTGGAAATTTCGGGCCTTTGGGCCAAATTGGGAATTTCGGGCCTTTTGGGCCAAATTGGGAATTTCGGGCCTTTGGGCCTAATTGGGAATTTTGGGCATTTGGGCCAAATTGGAAATTTTGGGCCTTTGGGCCAAATTGGGAATTTTGGGCCTTTTGGGCCTAATTGGGAATTTTAGGCCTTTGTGGCCAAATTGGGTTTTTGGGCCTTTGTTGCCAAATTGAGTTTTTGGGCCTTTAGGTCCAAATCTGATTTTATTTGACAAATGGGGCAATTGATTTGCCAATTGGTTGAGTGGAATATAATGTAGGCAATTGAGTGCCAAAATAATGAGATGCAGCCTTCAAAGCCACAATTATTGATTAATTGGACTTTATTAGCCGATTTGTTTGAACTAGGGTATTATGCCATAGTTATGGATCAACTAGACATCTGTGGCCCATAGGTTCGGATCTAGCTTAAATACCTTGATTATTGATTAATCGGACATTCTAGCTTAGATCGGTTTAATTAAAATGAGATGAATGCATTATGCTTGGCTTAGAGCTTGAGTAGAAGAGAAGCATGCATGAGATACTTGAATTAAAAGAGATAGAGTTCGAGAGGAAGTGTACCTGATTTAGAAGTCTACCACTGCGGAGCTTCAGCTTGCTAGATCTCAAATTATATTATTTTAAGTGATAACAAATCAATCAAAATAATGCTTAAAAGAAAACCTAACTAATGCAGGAAAGCAATAGAAGAATCGCAAGGAGCGAGGAGGGAGAGTGAAAGCTCGTCAACACAAGCGGTGTCTAAAACTGAAGGTCTGGGGCTGCTTTTATAGGCAAAAATCGGCTGGAGGGCGGTAGGACCCGCTGGAGAGGGCGGGTCCGACCGTCGGCGATGGCGGGCGCGACTGCCGGATGTCGGCGGTCGTGACCGCTGGCGAGAGCGGTTGTGACTGGCGGTGAGGGCGGTCTTGACCACCAGCGAGGGCGGTCGTGACCGCCGTCAAGGGCGGTTTGTCACTGGCGGCTGGGCAGTTCTGATCGCCGTGGAGGGCAGTCCGAACTGCCGGAACCTGCCTGTTCGCTCGTTTTTTTTCGTTCCGGAGGCTTTTTCAGGAGTTCTGGACCTCCAAAAATTATTCCGAGAGTACCTTTGGGTTCCTCGTGACGTTCCGGACGTTTTGAGTACCATATTGGCATACTTTCAGAAACTTTTCCGAAAGGCCTCTGGTCTGGCCGGACTGTTTTCAGTCCGGGAAAATAGGCTTTTCGAGCCTCAAAATTCGAGTATTCACAAATGGCAATGTATGTGACTTGATATCTATAATATTTGCATTGTTTGTAGCAATATTCTAAGATGATGTTAATTAAGAAAAATATATTTTGTTGTGAATGTGAATATTGGTGATGAGTAATTTTATAGCTTACTGAGATATAGTCTCAGTGTTTATCCCTGATAAACGCAGGTGAAAGCAACAAAGGAAATCACGGCAAACAGTGAAGAGTTGATAGAGTTTACAGAGATAGTAATTGTACAAGTTCATGTATCCCAAGGGTTTTTGTAATGTGTATATTTTGTAATTATCGCTATAAGAATAAAGACAATATTGTAAATAAGAAAATTTTATGTTGTTTATATTAATACTTTAATTTTGATAAATACCTTTATAAAGTGTTTTATGATTGATTTACAAACTTATGATTTTGGTTTGAAATGAATGGTAATGTTGGAAATGGTTTTTAGTTGAATGGATAGTTATAGTTTTAAAATGCAAAAAATTTATACATGTTTTTTTTTAGCTATGATCATAACTATCCCTTATAGGGTGATTAAGGATTTCTGTAGAGGAATGAAGAAATATTTGATCATTCTGTGGGAGGCATGTCATGGAAGATGTGACATAGCATATTATAAGCAAAACTACTAAAATATATTATAATATATTAATCACTAGTCAATATAAGTCATATATATATATATATATATTAGGTCATATTAATTCATGCAAATTGAAACCTTCTTAAGTCATAATGCTATGAATCCATTAGAAATAAAATATATTACTGACAAATTTAGTGACAAATCATTGATGGCCAAATTATTAATAAATTATCGATAAATGTAAGACGGATTTGTGATGAAAATCTAAATTTTTAGGAACAAATTATTATCCATCACTAATATGTCACAAATACCTAAAACGATTCCTACCCTTTCATCCCTTACTTCCCCATCCCCCAAAATCACTTACCCTTCAATACTTAAAATTTTTATTCAAAATTTTCCATTTCTCTTCCCTCTACCTTTCCTTCCTCCACCATCTATCGGTAACCATAGGGCCATGATAGGTGGTGATAGCTTCCCTTTCCCAAACATCAACCATGACAAGCTAACTTCAGCATGAACAGTAACTCAGCTAACTAATTTTACAATCCGCAACATTGAAATAGTCGAAGCTGTTTGTATTGGTTTGATTAGAAAGCATATTAAAAGTACTTAGCCTCAATTTTTCATAGAAGTTTAGAGCAATAATTTGAAAAATTGAGAAAAATAAAAAAGTAACCAATTCACTCCCTCTTGGTCATTTACACTTGGGACAACAAATTAATATTAGAGTCTTACTCTATTGCTTAGGGTCTAATAACCTTAGGAAGATCCTAAAATGGCTAGTACTTCAAATAGTGCTAGAGTTTATATACCCTTAGCTAAAGGTCACTCAATCATTAGACCTCCCTTGTTTAATGGGTCAAATTACTATTTTTGAAAAATAAGAATGAGAAATTTCATTCAATCTGTAGATATTGAGGCATGGAGAATAATCCAAAATGGCCCATTCATTCCTATGAGGATTGAGGAAGATAAAGCTCTTGTTCCTAAAACAGAAGCAAAATATGATGATAACGACTGGAGAAAATTTTGAATAAATGCAAAAGCTATAAATATCCTATATTTTGCTTTAGATTTAAATGAATATAATAGAGTTCTTGGATGTGAATCAGCTAAGAAAATCTGGGACAAACTTGAAGTTACACATAAAGGAACAAATCAAGTCAAAGAGTCCAAAGCCAACATGCTGTTGAGAGACTGTGAATTATTTGAGATAAAACCAGGAGAATCAATTGCTGATATGAGCACCAGATTCACTAACTTAGTTAATCTCCTAAAAGCACTGGGAAAAAAGATTCGAGGAAGAAGAGCTTGTAAAGAAGATTCTAAGATCACTGCCAAAGTCTTGGGAAGCTAAAACTATAGTCATTTTTGACACCAAGGACTTTTCAGGATTTACATATGAAGAGCTTATTGGATCACTAATTGCTAATGAGATGATGTTCAAGAAGAACATCACAGAAAAGGATAAGACCAAGAAAGGTATTGCATTAAAAACAAATTATATAACAGTAAATAAAAGTATAACAATTGCCTTAAAAACTGCACAGTCTGATTCTTCAAGCTACTGCAGTAATGATGAGGAAATGGCTATTCTAGCCAAAAGTTTCAGAAGGCCATTCAAGAAAGGAGGAAAAAGATACAAGAAGTTTTCCAAGAAGTATACTCCAAAAGAAGATGCAACTTCTCCTGCTTAAAAAGAACTAAAAGAGTCAGTTTGCTATGAGTGCAAAAGGCCAGGACATATAAGACCTAACTGTCCAAGATTGAAAAAGAGAAGAACCAAATAAGAAAAAGGAAAAAGAGCTTTAGCTACTGTATGGACTGCTTCAGATATAAGCTCCTCAAAACATGAAAGAGAAGATGTTGAAATATGTGGAATGGCATTTGAAGAACTCTCTGAAGCTTCAATCAGAACTGGTTATGAGGTAATTGATTCTAACTCATCAAATGTAGAAGAATTAGAAATTGCTTTTGCCCAAGTGTATGGTGAATACAAAAATTACAAGAAGAAATGTAGTCATCTAAAATCAGAAAATGAGACACTAAAGCTTGAGCTAAAATCCTTGACAGAAGTTCAGAAAGAAAATGAGTCTCTCAGAAATCAATTAGGTATGCTTAGTGAATAGACAAATAGTCTAGAAAAGACAAGCAAAAACTGTGAAATACTTCTTAAGAAAAATCAAATCCTTGAGAAACAGGAAAAAAACATTGACTAATGATCTGTCTAGATTCATAAAAGGAAAAAGAATTTAGATTTGCTTTTAGAGTCTCAAAGAATGACAAATGAAAAATCTAGAATATGATTTAGAAGTATGTCCAAACAAAACAGATACAAAAACTACTTTATTAGAGCAACTTCATCTTATTTGCCTACTGTCACATGTTTTTACCGCAATAAAGCTGGTCATTTGATTTATTCATGTTCTATTAGAAAGGGATCCTCCAAAGTAAAAAATGATTTGGGGTACCTAAAGGATCCATACTTAGTAATGCTAACTTTCAAGGACCCAAACAAACTTGGGTACCTAAAATCTGATAAACTGTTTTGCAGGTATGCTTTAGGAATAAAAAGGACTCCAGCAAATGGTGCATTGATAGTGGATGTTCAAGGCACATGATATGAGAAAAAGAACATTTCTCTAAGCTCACCCTGAAAAATGAGGGATATGTTAGATTTGGTGATAAGGGCAGAGCTCAAATAACTGAAAATGGAGTAATTGGTCATCAACCGTGCATTGAAAATGTTACCTTAGTTAAAGTATTGAAATACAACCTTCTCAATGTAAGTCAACTTTGTGATAAAGGTTTTAAGGTAACCTTCTTTACCACACACTGTGAAATTGTTAATCTAAATGATCATACACAGTTTATAGCCCGTAGACATGAAAATGTATACATGGTAGACTTTGATTGCTTACAATATAATGGAAAATGTTTAATCACCTTCAATGAAAATAGCTAGCTATGGCACAAAAAGCTTGGACATGCAAGTATGCACTTAATTTCCAAAATATCTAGAAAGAATCTAGTTAGAGGGTTGCCCAAACTAAATTTAAAAAAAAAATCATCCTTGCAAAGCTTGCTCTCTAAGAAAATAGACAATAATTAGTTTCAAACCTAAAAATGCTATCACATCTTCAAGAATACTAAAACTATTACACTTAGACCTATTTGGACCTATATCCCCAATGAGCCTAGGAGACAAGGCTTATGCTTTTGTGATTGTGGATAACTACTCAAGATATACTTGGGTGTTCTTCCTTTCTCATAAAGATGAACCATTTGACATATTTAAAAAATTATGTAGAAAAGTTAGAAATGAAAAAAGAGCTTAATATCATCTCACTTCGGAGTGATCATGGAAAAGAGTTTGAGAATAATCTGTTTGATGAATATTGCTCTAAAGAAGGGATTTCCCATTCTTTTTCTACTCCTAGAACCCCCTAACAAAATGGAGTGGTTGAAAGAAAAAACAGAACTTTGCAGGAAATGGCAAGAACAATGCTCAATGAAAATAACATTCCTAGGTACTTTTGGGCAGAGGCTGTAAGCACAACTTGCTATATAGTAAACATAGTTACAATTAAAGCAATCTTGAAGAAAACTCCTTAAGAAATGTGGAAAGGAAAGATACATAATGTATCTCATTTCCAAGTTTTTGGCTATAAGTGTTACATTCTAAACAATAAAGAAAATTTGAAGAAATTTGATGCTAAAGTAGTAGAAGATATATTTCTAGGATACTCCATAAATAGTAAAGCCTACAGGATATTTAACAGAAAAAGTTTGACTATTGAGGAAACATTGAATATTGTCTTTGATGAAACAAATCCCACATTAGAAAGAAATGATTTAGCTAATGGTGAAATAGAAGTGATTTTTAACAAGCTAAATTTAAATAGGAATAAAGAAAATGAAATAAGCCCTCAAACTCAAGATACTACAATAAGTGAAAACTTGAATACAAATGGTCAAACACCTATAGAAAACATACAAGATCAAGAACCTAACTTAACATAATTGAAGCTAAACGAACTACATCATAGTGATCTACCTCAAGAATGGAGGTTTCATAAAAATCATCCTAAACAACACATCCTAGGAGAATCGTCCCAAAGAGTAATGACTAGAAGTAAACTTCAAAAGTTTCATAAAAATGTTGCATTTGTTTCACTATTAGAACCAAAGACCTTTGAAGAGGCTCAGTATGATGAATCCTGTATTCTTGCTATGCAAGAGGAACTAAACCAGTTTGAAAGAAATAAAGTATGAAAATTAGTCCCTAAACCAAGAAACTACTCAATCATAGGTACCAAATAGGTGTTCAAAAACAAAATGGATGAACTTGGAAATGTAACTAGAAAAAAATCTAGGCTAGTTGCACAAGGATACAATCAAGAAGAAGGAATAGATTTTGATGAAACATTTGCACTAGTAGCTAGGTTAAAAGCAATCAGAATGCTGTGTGCATATGCATATCATAAAAATTTTATGTTATACCAAATGGATGTTAAAAGTGCATTTTTAAATGGATACATAGAGGAGGAAGTCAATGTAGCTCAACCTCTGGTTTTAAAGATGCTATACATCCAAACTATATATTCAAACTTGACAAAGCTCTCTATAGACTGAAACAAGCTCCTAGAGGTATGAGAGACTTAGCAAATTTTTGCTAGAAAATGGATTCAGAAGAGGAAAAGTAGACACAACTCTATACATAAAGAACCATAAGTAGGACATACTAATTGTACAAATTTATGTTGATGACATAATTTTTGGTGCTACTAATGAGTCTCTTTGCAAGAAATTTTAAAATATAATGCAGAGCGAGTTTATAATCAGCCTAATAGTAGAACTCACCTTCTTCCTTGGACAGTAAATTAATCAATTGGATGAAGGAATTCTCATCAATCAATCAAAATATATTAGAGACATGCTAAAGTTAAAAATGGAAGAAATGAAAAGTATAGGCACTCCTATGAACACCAATATCAAACTAGACAAGGATAAAAAAAGGTAAAGAAGTTGATCAACGAATTTACAGAGGTATGATTGGATCTTTTCTTTATTTAACTGCTTCCATACCAGATATTCATTTTATTGTGTGTTTATGTGCTAGATTTCAATCATGTCCAAAAGAATCACAACTTACAGCATTAAAAAGAATATTTAGATATCTTGTAGGAAGAATGTCAATAGGTCTATGGTACCCAAAAGGAGAAAACATAAACTTAATAGGTTGCAGTGACTCAGATTTTGCTGGCAGTAGATTAGACAGAAAAAGAACATCAAGAACCTGTCAATTTCTTGTTCATACATTAGTCTCTTAGCATAGTAAGAAACAATCCTCTGTTGCCCTGTCTACTGTTGAGGCTGAATATATTACAGCGGGTAGTTATGTTTCTTAAATTCTTTGGATGAAGTAGCAACTTGAGGATTATGAAATTAAAGTAACTAGTGTGTCAATTAGGTGTGACAACACAAGTGCTATTAATCTGTTAAAAAATCTTGTACAACGCTCTAGAACAAAACACATTGAAATCAGGCATCACTTTATAAGAGACCATGTAAAAAATGGAGATATCAAGTTAGAATTTGTGAAGACAGAAAACCAACTTGTTGATATCTTCACAAAGCCCCTAAATGAAGAGACATTCTACAAAATAAGAGGAGAACTAGGGATGATTGAATCATGTAATATAGAATAACTTAGAAACCCTTAAACTAGTTTAGTTGCATAACTATCATGTTTTTAAGGAAATTCTGAATAATTATGATGTTGTGACTCATAAATTAATATAGAAATATTTCTTATGATTGTTAGAAATGATCTTTATATGATGAAAACATAATGAGAGGAATATATATGAAAAATTAACTAGCTTACTAAAATAGTCAGAACAAAATTAGCTAACTAAAATTTGTGAGAACAAATTTAACTAGGCTAATTTCAAAA
>CAOGCB010278612.1:0-25239 GCA_948266635.1 Cnidoscolus chayamansa
TCTCATTTTCTAAGCCCACCAATGCCAATTTGAGGAGGACTTGATTGCCTTCTAATACCCATCTCTTGCTTGTCAAAAGGTCACCCTCACCCATCGCCTAACCTTGTGTGAGCCTGTCAAACCAAGACTGCTAACCCACGCAGGCTTGAAAATTACAACAACTTGAAAATCAAAAGCAGTCTACTGCATCTCCTGAACCCATTTCACCTATGGCCTTGAGGCCTTTCCTCTCCTTTAATTTGCTTGAAAAGCTTTGCATCTACTCTTGATGTTGCTTCCTTAATCTCCCCTACCAAGTTATGAATTCTGGCTTCGACCCTGTTGTGTGTTGTGCGGCTGCTATCCATAGGAGGTTTTCTAACGTGTTCACCGACGAGGAGGTTTCCACGTTTTTTTATGTCATCGTATTCCCTGATAAACTATCAGTAAATATTATGCACATAAATCAAGATTAATTATGTCCCTTTTCCCATTTGACAGAAAAATATGTGTTAATTTGAATTCATTGATTTTGATAATCAAATTTATTTATTCCTTAGCTAATTATTTAAAAAAAGAAAGAAAGAAAGAAGAAAGAGTAGCAAGAACGATGCTCTTAAAGAAGCTAATATAATCGTATTTTAACTAAGCAACAGAAAATCAATCAAAACATAACAGAGGAGATGAGCTTCGATTAATATTAAATTCTAGACAATGATGATCCTCATCACATAGGGCGGTCTTGTTCGGAGTTATCAATTAGCAAAGGACTTGGGTCCAGCAATGCCAATTTGAGGAGCTCTGAATTGCCTTCTAATATACCCATGTCTTGTTCGTCTAGGGTCACCCAAGCTTCTACTCCATCACCTGACCTTGTGTCGGCTAAAACAATGAGATTCATAAACACTGAACCTGTCAAGCCAATACTGCTAACCCATACAGGTTTTCCCCACCCAAAATCAACACCATAGTAACCCAATTTACACCAACTTGAAAATCCAAAGCAGTCTACTGCGTCTCCTGAACTCACTTCAACTATAGCCTTGAGGGACTCGAGCATCACAGAATTCCCTTCCTCTCCTTTAATTTGCTTGAAAAACTCAGCATCTACTCTTGATATTGCTTCTTTCACCTCACCTACCAAGTTATTGAATTCTGGCTTCGACCCTCCTGTATATTTTGCAGCTGCTATCCACAGGAAGTTTCCTAACGAATTCTCTGACAAGGATGGCTCCATTCTTCTACGCATATTCACAAGATGGGTCAATAAAGAAGGCCTTTGGAATCCATGCAATTCTGCTGAGGCTGATATGGCAGACTTCCACAGGAAAGCTGAGACCACCTCAACCCTGGTGGGGGATTTCACTCCTGAGCTGGTTGCTTGAGCTTTTAGCTTCGCTATTGCTGAAGAATCAAAAACAAATCTTCTAGTGATGCAATTGCCCTTTCTAAGCAAGGAACCCCACATGGGGGATGATAAGTCTTTAAGCCACAAGTCATTTGCAGGAAAAAGAGAAGCAGCAATGAAATTAGGATATATTGGTTCATTGCAGCCCTTGGCAGCCGAGGTCCACCCCTTAAGAAAGGTGCCTAGTGCAGCACCATCCAAGATCTTGTGAGAAATGCATAGGCCAATAGCAATACCACCGCAACTAAATACGTTGGCTTGAATATTCGCCACATAAGATCCTGCTGTTAATTCCTTCAACAAGAACTCACCTGGAAGGAGCTTCTGCAATAACAGGAGATGAGGTTGGGTAAGGAATTCATGGAGACCACAACTCAGTCTGGTCTCCAGAAAACAGGCCCCCTCATCATTGCAATCAATGGAAAGTTCATCTTTGATCTTTCCAGCAAGAGGGTAAAACCAAGTTAAGACCTGCGAGAGAGAATCCTTGAGCAGGCTTAAACTGCTGGGGACATCGAGATGATCAGTGGTGGGATAGAAGAGGACAAGTGGGGCATATGAAGATGGAATGAACTGATCTAAAAGGGAAACTTTGAAGATTCTCAGGTGAGTTGGTGTTGGAGAAGATGGCTTAACATTTTGTTTGGAAATTATTTGCACTTCCAATTCCATTTTCATTGCTTGAAGTTGAAGCTAATGGCTTCAAGCTGAATCACCTTTTAATACAAGAGAATGTTGAAGGACGCAAAAGCAGCAACTTTGATTTAATAGCCATGAGATTACATTTTCCCTTTTATGGGGAAGAAGGGAAGAAGTGGACTTTAGGGTACTACTAATTGAGTATCTATTCTATCAAGTCAGATGAGTACTAAATTTTCAAACCACTTTAAAGTTGAAACAAAATCTTCTATAATATATTGCATTTGAATAGTACTTTCAATATTATTAAAAATTAAAAATATTAAATTTTTAATATTTGACTATTACACGATATTGAGAGTAGTTTTCTATCGTTTTATTCACATTTATTTTCTTTAGAGACTCTTCCTTATAATAAAAAAAGGTGAAATGACAGAAAAAGAAAACTAAGTTTCAACTAAATCCATAGTAAGATCCGTCTGGACAATCAATACAAAGTGACATATTGGCTCTTACAGGCCAACCCACTTACATTGTCACTCACATACTACAAAATCTTCACAACTCAAAATCACAACATATCATCCATAATCCCAAATAGAATCTTATCATCAAACAACCAACCATCAATTTTTTTTATAACAATAAATATATTTAATGATTTCTTCATAAAAATTGAAAAATAACATTGGAGTTCATTTACCAACCAAAAACACAATACCACCCACTTTACATACAAGTTTCTCGTTTCTTGTGTTTATGATGAACCCACAAGAATTTTCTTGCCAGCAAAAGTAGATCAGTTTCATTCTACTCTTTAATGATATCTAAGGTATTTGTAATCATTCGCACAATAAGGAGCAAATAGCTCGGCAATAAACCAGCTTTTCCTTCTTGGATTGTATCCCATGTCCTTGCACAACTGATCATTGCAATATATTTGCAGCATTGCATTGAGGCATGATCTTCTGTATCTCTCTTTAGCATAATACCTCTTACATTCTTCCCATTTTCTCACCTCTTTTTCCATTTCTCTTATGCTTGGTAACTTGAATTTTCCTGCAAGAAAATGCGCTACCCACTTGCTTCTCATTTCCGTAGTAAACAATGTTGCATAATTGTTTGCATATCCAAGAATAGCTAGCTGTGGGATCCGAGGATGAACGCATTCCCTTCAATGTAATAACAAGATAATCTCGGTGGTTAGTTATTTGGACAAATCATGAGTGATCTTAAGGAAACTTGATACTAAAAGAGCTAGTTCCCAGTACCTATAGAATGGAGCTGATGACCCAGTAATGCATTTCTGAAAGAAGTTGGATTTGAATATGTTCTTGAGCTTTTCATCACCTTTGTATCCTGTTGCGAAGATAACAATTTCTGCTGCTACAGGGTTCTCTTCACTTTCTATAATTAAACCGCTTTCGCAAAAGCTGAAGCTCTCTGATTTCCTCAGGATAATGCTTCCTTCTTTAACTTTGCCATAGAAATTAGTCGGTAATACAGAGAGCAAGCATGAAGAAATCTGATCAAAGAAGCCATGAGTTGGGATCATATCGTATTCCTTCAATGGTTGTGTTTGCTTGAGATAGCACTCGATCAATTTCGAAAATATCCAAAGCTGAAACCAACTCAAAAGAGGTCAATTACTGGACTAGTTATAATTGGAGATGTAATAAGACATTACCAGAGGTGAAAGCAAGGTGGCTAAGATCCAAGAGAAGAATCCTTCATTAGGCTTGTGAACCATAAACCCCGTGAAGCGATTTAAACATTTGAACATGAACAAGTGCAGGTATTCAGGAACTGTCCAATAGACAGATCTGAATAGCAATGTACATGGATTCTCCACCCCTAACAAGAACATGAAATGCACACCTGTTACCAACACTATCATGAACTATACACAAGATTCCAACGAATGACTTATAGTCTCAATGACAAAAGCAGCTTGTGAATGGAGGTAAATAACTCTGCAATTTACTTTCTACAATTAGGGCAGACCCATAAGGTTGGCATTTGCTATCCAAATTGAATATCTTGTGAGGATGCTTATTGTGGAAAATTGTGAGATCTGAGTAAATCTAGTAGGATTATCATTTGAAAAGTTCAGACAAATTGTATTTTGTTCTTTTTGTCATACTCTAACGTTGTAGCCGTACTATTTAGCCTCGTGTGTTCATTTTTCTTTCTTTCTATATACTGTGATTCAATGGTTCTGAAATTATGTGCATATTAAACTTTAACGGTTCTACACTTAAAAAAAAAAAAAAGTCAAGAAAACGGCAGGTAACTTTACTTTAAAGGTCAAGAGTTCAAATTCTAGAGTCGTTATTGTTGGGAGTGTGTCACTTAAACATTATTCACGGTCCGAAACACTCAAATATTACTTGAGGATCAGTACCATCCCTGTTCGAATAGTAAAAACAAGAGAAGAGAAAAATAAAATGAAAGATAAGCATATCTTAGAATTTGTAGCCTTCAATTCTAGAATGAGTATGCAATCCTTCACACACTACAAATCAAAGGATGTATAAAAAGTTTCTCCAAAAGGGCAAAGGTATACACGTACCATTTGCATTAGAAATCTCTGCAGCTACATCCAATGCTGATTTTTGAAAGCCAACCACAGTAATACGTTTGTTCTTAATGAACTCAGCAGCATGATCATCCTCCATAGCAGCATAATCCATGGAATGCAAGACTTGACCACCAAATACTTCAGGCCCTTTGTTCAATGGAAAATCTGGTATGTTTGGCAGATCGCTAAAATTTCCAATGCAAAGGATCACAAAATCCACCCGGTACACCTGAGATTAAGTAATGAAAGGCTGAACCGAGCCATTCAGTCATCTTACTCAAAGTGGAATAGGACTCTATCTTTATATCCATAATCAGGTCTGGATAATAAGGTAAGTTTCTAAGATGTTCAATTGTCTAATAGAATCCGGATGCTCTCCCTAAAATCTTATACAAGCACAAGGCTTGTAAAATCTTGAAAGGGAGGAGGAAACTCAGTATCAAATGTTTGCCAATCCTTGGTAGAGGATTATTTATGATTTCATGCTGAACCCGCTAAATGAACAAATACGCGGTGTTTCCGGAAATGCTAAATAAAAGTTTCTCCCTTGCATCTTTGTCACTTTACTTTTTTTCCTAAAATCTTATATAAATTTTTTCCTTCTCATCTCAGTCACTTTTACTGTTTTCCTAAAATTTTATATAAGCACAACACATGTAAAATCTTATACAAGCACAATACATGTTACAAGAGGTATGCATTCTAATATATTTTATTCTAGTTCAATTTATAGAGTTCAAGGATTATCTTTTATCTTTGAACATATTGTTTGGAGCAGGATCAATACAGTACTTAAAAATAAACTTATTTCTACTTTTACAGTCTAATAAAATATGGTTAATATAGATACAACAATAAGATTCATAAGCAATGAAATACACAAGCCGCAAAAGGAGGCTTTTAGCAACGAAACAACCAATATATCAAAGAATAGGTTGATTACCTCAACTGGTGCAGAGGGATCCCGAGCATCCTCCACGGTGACATCCCATTTTCCGGTAGGGGAGATGGCAATACCGGTGCCACCCCACAAATCCCAAGAAAGCAAATCCTCCTCCGATGGCGTAACATAGTCGATGCATGCAACTCTAGAGTTGAATTTGATCCTTGGGAGGATGTTGAAGTTAGCAGCATAGGATTGGAGGTAGTCCATCACCTGGTCGTGATCAGGGAAACTCTCTTTAACGGAATATGGCCAAGGAAAATCCGAGAACTGGAAAAAGTTTTTGGGCGTCTGGAGCTTGGTAGACTCTATGATCTGTGACCAAACTCCTCCTATGCCACTACGGGCTTCAAATACCATCGGATTAAAACCCTTCTCCATTGCGTGCTTGCATGCAAGAAGACCACTGATTCCTGCTCCGACAATCCCAACTTTCTTCTTCATTTTACTGCACAGCAAACATCACTGATCTTATCTGAGAACTAGGAATGAACCAGGTGTCAGGCCTAATAGAACTTAATGATGGGAGTTTCTTCATGCAGAGTGATGAGCTGCCGAGTTGGCCTTGAGGTTGAGCTGTTCTGGACATTCCCGATGCAAGAGAAATAAAGGTTGCTTTCTTCACTTAAATTGGCGTTTTCTATTGATTGCCTGACACCCTGAAAAATATAGTAATTTCCCAACGTCAATTGCTCTAAACTAATGAGAGGAAACTGAACCACACTGAAAAAATGGTACCTAAATGTCAGCTAAAGATTATTAAAAAATGAATTTATGGATTTTAAATATAACAACATTAAACTAAATACAGCAAATTTTATTTAAAATAGTTTTGACCCGTCTGAGTTTGACACAGACACAGTCCATTTGTTTTCAATTCAAACCCAGACCGATTCCATATTTATTTTGTACTAATAGTTTCTCCTCTATGCGGAACATTTCCTCCCATGGAACTGGAATCATATATTATTTGTAAAGAAAGCACATTGAATTTATCATAATCAAATATTAGTATGCTGGCAGGAGAAATTATCTTGGTACAAAACCTTATTCAAACAATTGATAGTTCTAATCTTCAGCACTGCAAAACAGTAAACAATATGAGTACAACTGGTACCATCCAATTAAAGGTGATCACAATTTGCTGGTTGTCTGTTTTGAAAGGCTTCCCATGGCCTTAGCCTTATTCCTTAGAATAAATTTCTGTACCTTTCCAGTTGAAGTCTTTGGCAGATCCTCAAAGACAACAGTTCGAGGGGCCATGTAATGGGGCAAGTGATCCCGACAATACTTGATAATTTCCTCTGCACTGGCATTAAAGCCTTCCTTCAACTTCACAAATGCACAGGGTGTTTCTCCCCAGTGATCATCAGGTCTTCCCACAATTGCTGCCTCAAGAACTGCCGGATGACTAAACAGTACAGATTCCACCTCAATTGTGCTGATGTTTTCTCCCCCAGAAATTATAATGTCCTTTGAACGATCCTTCAGCTCTATGTAACCATCAGGGTGTTTCACTCCCAAATCCCCACTCCTAAACCACCCACCCTTAAACGCTTCTTCTGTTGCTTTCAAGTTTTTCAAATATCCATTCATTACAGTATTGCCCCTGAACATAACTTCCCCCATGGTTTTTGCATCTGGTGGTACACTTTTCATGGTAACTGGATCTTTTATATCAATTTCCTCTAGTCCAAGATGTTGCAACCCCTGACGTGCCTTGATCTTTGCCTGTATTTCGCGAGGAAAGGAAGCCCATTCAGGTTTCCAAGTGCAAACTGTCCCAGGACCATATGTTTCAGTCAAACCATACGAGTGTGTGACATTAAACCCTGCTTCTTCCATCCTGAAAAGTACCTCTGGTGGTGGTGGTGCACCACCAGTCATCACAGATACGTTACCTGGAAGACTCCTCCGATCACTAGTTGGTGCATTTATTAGCGTGTTTAAAACAGTAGGGGCACCACCCATGTGGGTTACTTTGTGCTGGACTATACTTTCAAATATTCCTTTTGCAGAGACACTCCTTAAGCATATATTTGTGCCTCCCTGAGCAGCCACACCCCAGGTGAGGCACCATCCATTGCAATGAAACATAGGAACACGCCATAGATATATAGGCATTGAGCTCATCTCATTTAGAAGAACCGCTGCAAGGGAATTTAGATAAGCACCTCTATGACTATAAACCACCCCTTTTGGACTTGATGTGGTTCCTGAGGTATAATTAAGCGATATAGGATCCCATTCATCAGTTGGTCGTCTTACCTCAAAATCTAGTTTTCCCATTGCTAAAAAGCTCTCATATTCCAAGTTTCCAGAAAAGGAGATGGGATCTGGTTGACCACAGTCCTGGATTAAGACAAGAAGTGGTGGCTTGGTCCCCATCTGGGACAGAATGTCAAGGGCTCCCTGTGCAATTTGGAGAAATTGGTAGTCCACAAAAATGAATTTGGCCTCTGAATGTCTCAATAACGCAGATACCATTGCTGAATCATGACGTATATTGAGCGTACAAAGAACTGCCCCAGCCATTGGGACACCAAAATGTAGCTCATATAAAGCGGGAACATTAGGGGCCAATGCAGCAACCTGAATAAATAGCAGAGGTTAACCATCAGATGAAATAGGATTTGGAGAATAGATCATGTGTTGCATAATAATGAGATAGACACCCAATTGAATGAAAATAATCCTGGTTCAAATCAAACCCCGGGCCACAACAGCATCACCTATTGTGAAGAGATGGAATGCATTTTGCAGAGACTGACCAACAAGTGGATGTCCCAATTAGAATAAAACATATATTTATATCTAGCAGTTCGTCACACAAACTAAATCCATTAGCAACTATGAAGTGATTTTTACATTTTCCCAATAAATAGCCAACCTAGCGACCTGTGTCTTCTGCAAACACACAGAAGCAATAGAAATTAATCCATCAAAATTATTGGATCATAAAGGCTGAAGCTGTTGACAGAAATAAGATTTTTCTAGATACTAGTTGCTTAATTCAAGGCTGAAATTATGTAATTTTGTTGATGTATGTTGCAGCTTTTTTTAGTTGGTTGTTTTAGGTAGCTTTTCACCATACTTCCAACTATTCTTTCTTTATCTAATTTGTTGCAAAAGTTAGCATTTTGTAATCAGTGTAATCAACTCTCCCTTTTGCTATATAATGAATGAAAATATAATCTCTCATAAGTGTAGAGAGAATTTCTGTTGGAGTTTGAATTCTCTGTTTTTAGTTTGTTGTCCTCTAGTTCTCTTCCATCTTTAGAATTCTATTTCTAATCTTAGAACTCCACTTTCAGTTCTAATTCCAACAGAAGCATCTCATTTAACAGTAAAATGACAATAAATCAATTAACTTTGAACTTTAGAGTTGAAATGTTGTATATCTGCTAATGCTAATGTCAAGTATTGAAGTAAAAATGAAAAGAAAAAAGATAAAATCACGCTAGTGAAGCAAAAACATAATTGTTTCTTTGGGAACAGTGTCCCAATGACAGGTATAATGTTTTTCATTACCATCTTTCTGCTATATGTTTTCTAAACATCCCTGAATTCAAGCAGAAATTTTAGAACTATGCAATGCAACATACCTGTTTGTACTTTGTTCCTTAAATATCTTAGTTACAATTCACCGAAAAACTAATTTTTAACATAATTTAGTAATAAGAACTCCAAAACAGTTAACCAGCTTTTTCATGACATATATTCTCTATAAAGCCCAGTTAAACCAATTTAAGCTTTACTTTTCATAATTGAAATGCTCAAAATACTTTAACTGAGAAAATTTATTTGCTAATTTTTGAATCTTAAGTATCAAACTTCATTAATAGATTGGCATATTTTAATTTAGCTTAGCTCTAATCATTTATATCCTGGTGAAGGCTGCATCTTAGCTTCTGAAAGCACTAAACGTCGCCAAACAAAGCCTAAAATCAAAACTCCACTTTTCTCAACAACCCAAAATTTCAAGTTAGAAAAATGATTAGCTAAGATTAGGCACTCTTTCCTTCGGATTTTAACAAAAAATCAATGAAGAAACAAAGAGGACAAGAGTGATGAATTACCACATCGCCACGGGATATACCGAGCTGGGCGAGAGCAGAAGCGAGCCTGACGCATCTCTGATGGGTCTCTCTCCAAGTATACTTGACCTTACCGTAGACGACGGAAACATTGTCTCTGTAAACAATCGCCGAGCGCTCCAGGAAGCTGACTGGAGTGAGAGGGACGTAATTGGCGGAACACTTGAGCATACCTTCCATCTCTTTAGGCCTCATCTGTGTTCACTGTCCATTACTGAATACGACGATATCGATGTTAAGATGCCGTGTACAGACGATATTTTATACGTGAAATCCCTGTCGTATTTACCATTACCATCTTTTATTATAACAGTATTTTATATAAATTAAATTTAACTATTCGTTTCAATATTTATTTAAATTTAATTTAATTAAAAGAAATTAATATTTATTTAAATTAATTTTAATAATATTTATTTTATGGAGATGGATTGATACGGCCGCACACAAATTTAAGACCGTCGGATCAAAAAAGTGACCGTTGTGGCGCTCCTTTCATCACAATTCAAAATCGTCCAGGGGAAGTTTCTTAGGAACACAGCAGTCTCAAAAGCGTTCAATTCAAAACGTTCAAGAGATAGAACAAACGCTCCCAGAAAATTTTAACCATTCACATCTTTCTTCTTCTTCCTAATAAACATCTTTCGTTCGTTGTCTTTGCTCTCTAGTTTCTTTCACAATGTCCAAGATGAAGTCCGATCGTAAGCCTCCACTGGCTAAATCGCCGATCCGTCTACGTCCCCGCCGTGTACTCCAACCCAAGACAAGTTCTGTACAGACACCTCCAGGTGGGTGTGTGGGTCGATTATCAAGATTTCATCATGGATTCTTCTCTTTCTTGTACTTGTATATATATATTTATTTGTTTCCATTTGGATTATAATCCAAGCGTTTCAATCTTCTCAGGTTCTTTAACTAAATCCCAAAAGCCAAATCCCACAAGTGATATGGAAGAATCAGATCTCTGCCCTGAGTACCGCACCATATCCTGGGAATTACGGGCTCTAGCGAGAAAGGTTCAAGACGAATTCGGAAATGGAAGTTCAACTAATACAGGGATGAGTGCTAGTGTTGACTCGAGTACCCTGTTTGAGAGAGGAAGGTTTTATGAGGTGTACTCTGCAAGGAGAAACGAGAGGCTGAAGAGAAAGAAAGGGGAGACTGGAGAAGAGGGAAAGACAACCTACAATCTTGGAGTAACGTTCGAGTCTTCAAAGAAAAGGGATTCGAAGAAGTTGTGTAGCTTGAGGAAATCGGTTTCCGCTGCTTACTCTGTTGAGAGAAGTGAGAATCCCAGGTACTCACTGAGAAGCCTAAGCAAAGAGAACAAGAAGCCCCCGTTGGCTGTCAACTATGAGAAATCTGTGCTTGCAAGTGAAAGGAAAATTGGGGCTAGAAGTGTTGGGAAAATCTGAATTCTAAGGCAGGATTTTTCTTAGGAGTTCAATGTTTGTTTTTTTTTTTTATGGATTTGCTATTTTCTGCAAGACTTGGGAAGACTGGATTCAATTTGTGGTTTGAAACGTTAAATTGTTATTGCTTTTTTTACAGTTCAAATTAATGTTTGAACTCTGTTATCTGGTAATAGAATGCATCTCGATTTTAAGTCTTTTCTACACATGAGATGGTCGAGTGGATTGCACTGATTGTCTCCAGGTAACTTGGCTGGAGGAATGAGATCAGAGACTGTAGTTTCTGATAACCAAACACATAATATCCTTGCAGGTAGACCTGGGATTTGGCTGGTTTCAACCGACCTAGACCAGCAAATGACCACCTCCCAGTCTCATTGGATTTATTCTTCAAAAGTGAATTTACACAGATTTATTACGCAAAGCATATTTAACAGAAAGATCACTTATTTACAACAGCATACATACTGCTGTCTGATGAAGGCCATACAAAATCTGCGCATAATTTAAAACCTAATAAAGAACTTTATAGTGGCTTGCCCTTGTCATCTGATGTCCCTTCCTCAGTGTCCTCTGCTTCTATGTTTCCCTTTGGACCGATATCATCAGCAACCAAAGAACGCCGTGCCTCAAGAGCCTCCTGCTTTGCCACAGCATTTACTGGTAATGCCTCATTGACTTCTTCCAAATCTTCCTGCTTTGCCACAGTATCTGTTGCTGAAGTCTCAAAGACACCTTCAGAATCCTCCAGCTTTGCCACATCTGTCAACATCTCATTTGCAGCACCAAGATTGCTACTATTGTGATTTCCTTCTTCTTCTTCAACTCTATAGTAAACCTTGAAGTTTGCATTTATAAAAAGACAGAAAATAAATATTCTTGGAACACATTTCAGACAGAGTGGCAACAAAGAATAGGTACAAGCATAGAGAAGTTGTGGTCATAATGCTGATAAAGGTCTATAATCAATTAAACTGACGACTCAAAACCACCATACTGAATAGAAGCTCAAACATATCATGTCATAAATGGTTCCATACAAATCATATGTAATTTCAAATGGTAAACATAAATAAGGATGAAACTCACTACACAAGTGCGAGCTGGAGAGAGTATTTTGAAGGAGTTAGGACGATTATTGAAATTTGTTTCAGGCACTCCAGGTATCCCTTCAGGAGATGTAAAATGGTCCATATCATGGCCCACCTGCCAGATTAATTAATGAAATTTCACATTAGACCTGAACAATTGATGAATGGCATATGTACTTGCAGCAGGCCCCTTTCTATCCCACTACAGCTTTAATTAAGAACTAGGACACATTCATGAAATCAGGGCTCCATTCCATCAATATGATATGTCTACAAAATATATAAGCATTGCTGTAGGTTCATGAGTGTATAATATATTTTAAAAAGTTATAACAATTCCAAGATCAGTTTCTATCATCGTCTACTATTTCTCATGGGGCCATGGAAAAATTATGCAGAAGATTTCTTACTCTTCCCTGTCCACCAAATTCCCAAGCATCACTATCCAATACAACTCGATACTTTCCAGGCAAGTCACACCCAACCTTGTACCTGAATGATTCAGATCGAAAGAGGGTTACTGGAAAGGCTATACAAATAATTCATCATCAGATTGCAATTCCTATAAACTGTTTGAATTCAGTAGTATGTTATGGGCAGCTTACACCCGTGTAGTATGATTGATCAACAGCCCACAAATGCTAAAACAACTATATGTCTTGCTTACTGTAGAAAAACAAAAAACACATACCCATCATATGTATTCTCTGGATGAAAATTGAATACAAAAACCAGGTCCCCACGCTCAAAGACGATAACCTGTAATGTGAAGCTATTAACAAGTGCTATAGGACTGAAATGATAACTAAAATGTCAACGTGAAAAGTGATATCCTTGTTGTGGATTATTACAACACCTCCTGACCATAGCCAGCAATTCTTCCACTGTTCACTCTGTTCTAGAATTTTGAATTACCATTTCAGAGAGGAAACGTTCTGTTTCAACTAACATATAAAATTACACAATGTCTTTCATGATCTATCAACTGCTGACTCAAAGAGAGCGATCAATGGTTTATTCCTGTTTGGTCCATCAACTGGCCCTTATTTATCAGTTATGAGTAAATGATATTGATCAGCTAACTAACTAATGCAATTAACCAACAGCTTTAACAATCCAGTCATAATATTTTTATGATCAGTATCCCCATGTTTAAAATTGCTCAAGTGATAGTTTAGACCCTACTTCCACAATAAGAGAAAAAAGGTGAATGCCTATGGTAAGGGCATCTGTACCTTATCCTCTTCATTTGTGCTGCTCACAATCTGCTTTGTTGACGCTATAAATGAATATTTTTCGTCAAGTTCGTTCATAGCTTTGTCAAATGCATTCATGAACTGAAGAAGGAAAAGAAATAGACAAGAAGTTAAATTTAACTGTTGCATGTTCTCTTTTTTTACAAAGAAATTGACTGATCAAAGACAATTTGCTACATAAGCAGACAATACAAAGCAGCTTCTCCAATTGATGAAAATGAGTTCGCAAACCTTGTATCTCAAGTGTTCAGTGTCAATTAGGTTCCACTGGCGTCTGCACTTGTCATAACTCCACTCATTGCCTTCTCTTGGGAAGTCAATCCACTCAGGATGGCCAAACTATAAGAAATATTTGTTACAACTAATTCACACGCTAATCAGTAAACATGCATGCATATCCTATCCCTTATTTTCCTTTCTTTAAAAGAAGTGTTTCTCCAAGTCCACTTGTTGTTCTCACTCTCTCATGCTTATAATCAATAGGCCCCACAAAATAACAATATCTGATCAGATAAAAATTGCCCCCATTTGTTGAAGGGAAATGCTATAGGAAAACATGCTGATCAACCAAGGATAAGTCAGAGATATTCTATTTCATAAAGAATTTAAACTTCTGACAAGCACACAGATTAAGATATCATGAGAAAATATATAGATCTGGAAGTTTTGTATCCCTGAGATTTTGTTAGACTAGAGTTGGGCTAGTTTGATTACCTCATTTCCCATAAAATTAAGGTAGCCCTCACCCCCTAAAGCCATAGTTAAAAGATGAATCATCTGCAGAATAGAATCACATCAATGAGAAAAAGGGGACACAGATAAAGCCAAGTTGTTTGCAAACAACTGATGAATGGGGATCAATGAATAACAGTAAAATAGGATGCAGAAACAATGGTTGTGGTTGAAAACCACAGTTAACTGAGGAAAGTGCTCACGAGATTGTGTAAATCAAACCTTATGAAGTGCTATCCCTCGCTCAATCATAGGTGAAGCATCTGTTAAACAAGACATTCCAGAATACATTTCTTTATCCATTAATAGGAAGGCAATTGTCTTGTCACCTACAATGGCCTGTGGAAACAAAAGATACCATATTCATAAGAAATGAAAGAAGTCCAGTATGAGCAAATTCTCGTTGCAGTATGAAATCAGCCTTTCTTTGTCTAACTTCTTCTTGCCTCTTCATGCAGTCAAGAAAGATTCAATTTAGGAATTATGCTGATTTGATTGTGAAATTAGGAAGTTTATATTTCTATTATTTCTTTTTATGAATATTAAGTTTTCTATTTTCCTAGTTTAAATTTGTTTATTCCAAATATGTTTTGGTTCAGTACTCCTGATTAGTAACTGATATGACTATCTGATCAACTATAAATACCAACATCCTCTAGTTATTTTATTAGAGCCTTTTGCTGTGATGGACAGTTGATTAAGTTGACAAATTAAGAATTTCCCTCTCTCTCTCTTGAGAATACTCTACCTTCGAGTTTCTCATCCCCTTCTTCCCCTTTGTGCAGTTGGTTCTACATCAACTTCTCTTTTATCTTTTCTCTACCTTATCAAGTAACTTTTCTTTTTGTCCTCATCACTATCTTACCAAGCTATTTGTAACATTGTCCATGAGCAATGGGCACAAACACCAGCAAAAGTAACTGTGAAAATGAACAAACAAGAAATTCCAGTCCTCTTACTTGGTCATGACTCTCAGCATAAGCAACACATTTCTCCGTGTATCTCCTATTCATTAAACTCCATGAGATTTCCTTCATTGACCACTCCTCATCATTCTTGTTTTTCAAGTAATCGATCCATTTGTCAGGGATGGCCATTGCTAGGCGATAGTCAAAACCTATTCCCCCCTCAGAGACAGGACGACCAAGCCCAGGCATGCCAGAAACATCTTCAGCAATCACAGTAGCATCTGGAAGGATGTTGTGAATCAGAGAATTGGCCAGCATTAGATAAACAACAGCATCAATATCAGTTGCCTCACTGAAATACTCATTATAATCCCCTGTAAACACCATGTTGATCCCATGGTGATGGTACAACATTGAAGTTACTCCATCAAACCGGAATCCATCAAATTTGTACTCCTCAAGCCACCATCTTAGGTTGGACAGCAGGAAGCGAATAACTTCCCAATTAGCATAATTAAAGAGCCTGCTATCCCATAGCTTATGGTAGCCTCGATCTCCAGTGTGAAAATAGGAATCTTGAGAGCTTTGGCCAACATCAAAGCCATTAAGGCCATCAGTTATATTATTACTTGCATGACTGTGAACAATATCCATCAGAACACGTAAGCCCAAGCTATGGGCTTTGTCAATTAAATATTTAAGATCCTCAGGAGTTCCAGATCTACTGCTTACAGCAAAAAAGTTTGTAACGTGGTACCCAAATGATCCATAATATGAATGCTCCATGATAGCCATTAACTGAACTGTATTATAGTTGTTTGCCCGTATACGAGGTAGAACATCATCAGCAAATTCTCTGTATGTATTAATGTGGGGTTCTGAGCTACTCATTCCCACATGAGCCTCATATATACGTGGAGCCTTGGGTTTTGGAGGCTGGGGATACTTGAACTGGTACCTGCATGTCAATGAAAGAGTGGATCAACAACAGGATTATTTCCATATGAGCAAGTCTTCCTTGTTCTGATGAAAGTGGACTTAAATGATGACTAGGAATATTTAGCAAAGTTTTTATAGGTTTTGAAGAGTTCTAATAAAGTAAAACAGATTATACTTTTGGAATGTGAACAAGCAACAATATAAGCATAAAAGAAACCATCTCCATATACGTAGGATCCTCATGGAATTGGTCCTTTATTAACTTTTTTGTGATCACAGTCCAGATTTCACAAAATATAAAATGTGCTGTCACCTTTCTGGAGGTGGAGGATCCCAGTAGACACCATCATAAGGTGCTCCAAATTTTGCAGGGTCCACAGTGGCATATCTAATCCAAGTTGGAATTCGATCAATCCAAACTCCATTACCATGCTTGAATCGGAATTTGACCCTTGAATTGTGAGGAATGGCTGGATTTCCACTAGAATCAGGTATTTTGATACTCCAAACACCAAATTCATTCTTTTCCATCCTATGGTTGGAACCATCCCAACCATTGAAGTCTCCAATAACTTGTGCTTCCCTACAGTATAAAAAACATATCTTGTATTAAACACTGATAACAAAGTTCGCAAAGTTTTATTTTGATTGTGAAAGCAAACAACATACCGAGCTGCTGGGGCCCACTCCCGATAGACAATTCCACCAGCTTCTCTGTTAAATCCAAATTTCAGGTAACCTACAAAATGGTAGAAGCAGAACGTATAACATACAAAAATATAACTACCAAAACACATACACACACACACACACACATGTATGTATGTATATTATATTAAGCATTAAGGGTCAATAGGAATGCCAAGATTTACATGACTTCTAAAAACAATTATATGTTAAATCAAGTGAAATTGAAGCATTAAAAAAACCAGTCTCAAGTATTATTTAAGTAGCAATCCATTTACATATAGAGAGAGGGAAATGAAACGGAAATATTAAACTGGTACGCTAATGAAAAGCACCTTTTGAAAATTCCTCAAGACCACCTTCATATTTTTCAAAGAGCTGTTTCTGATCCATATATCTCTGCACTCTACATCTAAAGTGATCTTTAAATGATTCTAACCCAGGATCAATGCTTAAAAGACCAATATTTTCCATGTCTTCCTGAAAGCTTGTCATTGTTTTGTTGTCATCTGTCACAACTGCTGAGATTGTAAGGCCATGCTTCACCTAGCAATAAGCATGCATCATATCAAAGTTTGTTTACAAATAAGGTAGTTGCAGGTAAAGTTTCCATAAAAATTTCTAAGATTGAGAGATGACCCAACCAAATGCTCCTGTATGACAAGGAAAAATTTTGACTATTTCTTTGTGGTATTTATAAAAGAAAGAAGCATTGACATAAGAATTAGCTTCATATATTTTATCTGCTATTTAGTTACTTGTTTCTAAACTATTTATGTCCCCAATTTTCCCGTAGCTAGATCCTCTAGAATCACGAAATCCTTACTTAGAATGGAATTCCTTTCACCATATATATTTACTTCCATAAAAATTACCAATAAAAAGTTAACAAGCTAATAGATATCCATGATTTACCTATACGTACATTTGAACAGTAATTGGGACTGTCCGTGGAAGAAGAAATCCTGGACTTAATTATCCATGCTAACAGTGTAAAATATACCTGCTTATTTATTGAGATTCTTGGTAGAATAAGGAATTTGGAACAACCAAGCAATTTCCGAGATCCAAATGTCAGTTTGATCGGTTTGTGTTTGGCAATATGGCAGTCTCTTTCCAAAGTCTGTCAAAGATATTAGGTAAGAAATCAAGCAGTATTCGATGAAAGAAACATCAAGAAAATAGGAACTTGCAGGTTATGATATACTCAGAAGACTTGCAATTTAAAACATCCTGAAATAATCATAAGGATGATGTTTTATCAGTTGCCATGCACTTTTTATCTATATATACGCTGGTATGCACTGAAGACTGAACCATTACAAATGAAACAGAGCTTCATTCAAAATAGGCTATTCAAACTGATGAGTGCTCTAAACTAATTATGCGATGGACAAGCACGCATGTATATATGAAAATTTTTATTTCTTTAGCTAATTATGCTCTGAATTATCAGAACACATTACCATTTTTAGATAATATAGAGCAGTAGGCAAAGAAACTTCATTTTGAAACTAGAAGGATCATTCCTTCTAATCAAGCAAGCAATCAAATACTCATCATTGTCCAAAAGCAAACAAACTGATCAAATGCAATTTGAGCAACAACCTCTAGAGACTATGATGGGCAGACACAGGACCAGCACAAGAATATGAAAACCAGCAGGCTATTAAAATGTGAAAAATAAAACTTACCCACTTGGAATAACAGAAGAAAAGCCTCAAAAAAACCAAATTTATTTCAAAATGTGAAAAAATAAAATTACCCTTTTGGAGTTCTTGGCTAGAGAAGGTGATAAAGACCCAAAAGCAGGCGCCGGAAACAGACCCAAAGAACCTAACATCTTGGCCAACTTAGCCTCTCGGCCTTCCTAAACAAAATAAACAAACCTTTAATTAGCTGAAACTCTGATATTTACCATTAAGGAGGACGTGCTCTCTCCCAACACATAAGCATCGAGGAACAAAAAGGAAGGATATCTCAGCCGTTGATTAGCTGGACCCACACTGATTATACAATTATTATGCTCCCCACTTTTCCTACTTGTCTCATGATTTGATTTGCCTTTTGGATGGATAATAGACCAAGTAAAGTATATATTCCACGTGACCACAAACTGGCCGTCAAAATCTACGGCTCATATTTAATCGAAGCCCTCAAGTTTTGAGAGGACTCTCTGTAGCCGTTTTCTTTTTATCTCTGCTGCAATCGTGAGATGCAGCATATAAAAATATGCCACGTAAAAAATTCAAATGTTTATTACTAAAAGAGCCCCAATTTTTTATGAAAAGACAAATTTACCCCTGAAAATTTGTCCGACCGCATTGTTGTCCCAGTTCTTCTACGCTATAAAAGCAACTAACGGAAGAAAAACGAAGCTAAAGGACCTTGGGGTTTTATTAGGGTTTTGCAGAGGGAGAAAGAGGAGCAAGCCATGAGCAGGAGCTTAGGGATACCAGTGAAGCTGCTACATGAGGCCTCGGGCCACGTGGTGACGGTGGAGTTGAAGAGCGGAGAGCTCTACAGAGGGAGCATGGTGGAGTGCGAAGACAATTGGAATTGTCAACTTGAGAATATCACTTACACTGCTAAGGTACTGATTGTTTCTCTCATTTGCATTGTTATTTTTCATCTTATTAAAACCCTAGGTCGTAAGATGAAATTATGTGTTCAAATACTCTTTGGTTGTTGGATCTGGTGTTCTGTTTTTATTAGGTTGTTGAAATCTCTCTTTGAACACTGAAATTTGGTTTAGTAAGAGTAGAAATGAAAAATAAAAGCTTGTTTCCTAAAACTGGAAACTTAGTGCCTGATCGATTTCTTTGTATCGTATGTCGAGAGTGCCCTAGACCATTGAATCTGACCACCTTATTTCCTTTTCAAAACTGAATGTTGCTGAGTTCTCTGTATTGGGCTTGTTTCATTCTTGGAGATATGAAACTCGTTTGAGCTGAATGCTTAGGGGATTAGGTGAGCTTTCTTATGAGCTTTTAAACACAAGTCACCAGCATCATAGGTAAACTATAACTGTCTCAGAATAAGCCTCAGAATTCGTATTTAGCTGTTCGTATGTGAGGAAATTGAATAGTGGAAATAGGACTAATGATTTTTATCATGGCATATGGTCTTGCCTCTACTTGTCAATTTTCACTGTGTGTTTTGGCCACTGGCCTTCACATGGTCATTTCTGTTAGTGCATGACTTAGGTTATAATGTAGAGACTTGATTACCAGAACTTCTTTAGTTGCAGTTTTGGATGGTAATTAAGATTTAAATGACAATGCCTATTGTAACATGTATAGTTATGCAACTATATGTTTGGAAGAGATATGGTGCTTTTCATTTAGTTGTCTACGTTATATTTGTTGCAACATTATTGTCAAGTTATTATACCATCCGCCTTGAATGTTATTTTTATGTGCTTCTCTGCAGGATGGAAAGGTTTCACTGCTTGAGCATGTATTTATTAGAGGCAGCAAAGTCAGGTGTCTTAACCATTATTAGAAAATTTTGATAGTGCTTTTTTTGCTGGGCTTTCAAAACATGAAAGTTACTATTTGAAAATGATGTGGAATTTCAACAGGTTTATGGTCATACCGGACATGCTAAAGAATGCACCCATGTTTAAGCGCCTGGATGCTAGAATCAAGGTATGCTTCCACTTTTTTTTTTTTATTTTTTTTTAATTTATATTTTTATTGTATGATTTCTTATTCATGTACTTGAATCATCGCGAAGGGTAAGAGCGCATCACTTGGAGTGGGCAGAGGTAGATCTGTTGCGATGCGCGCTAAGGTAAGTTCTTTTCCTTTCAAATCATAAAAGTCCAATAAGTGCATCCGTTTCCCTGGTAAATTCAATGCAAGGATCAACCTACTTGTGTAAGAAGTATGAGACACTTCAATGTCCTCGAAACTTGAAAATAGTCAGTTGCAGTACTCTCAAGCATGGTTGTATGGTCATGCTTCCCCACATTCTTTGTATTGTGCGATTGAAAGTTACTTGATTTGATAATTGATATCATCTTATTGTGCAGGCTCAAGCTGCTGGGCGAGCAGCTCCTGGTAGAGGTGCTGTACCACCTGTCAGGCGGTGATGCCATACAGATGCTGATCTAGAGCTTTTTTTTCTCTTATTGCCCCAGCGCGTGGAATTAGGGTCCCTGCTCTTAGTTTCAACACCATATTTGTAATGGCGAGAAATGGTCTTTTATTGCTTGAACTGAGACTGCCCTATGGCATCCTTGTTTTCAGTTCATCAGATGGTTTCTATAATTTAGAGGGGCATGTCAATGTTCATGTGTGGGTCATGCATATTTACGTTGTTTTGTTATCAAAATGGGATCCCGACTTGAATTCTCTGTGTTGTGAGCATAAACCACGGATTGATTTGTCTGAGTTTTTCAGGACAATGTTGCTTGCTTTACTGTGGCAACAAAAGGCAAATAGCCGTTCAAAACAGATTGTAGTCTCTTGGGAGTTGTGAAAACGCAAGGTGCAGAACTGGAATCCAGAAAACCTAAAGTTATTTTGCAACACTTTCGCACCGTCTAATGAAAAGTTCTGTGAAAATATTCCAGTTGGAAGCAAATCTTCCGAATATTGAGAATTGAAAGCAACTTATTGATTTATTTGTCACAAGTGGGGCTCTACATAACCAAAATCGTTTGTTATGAGCACAATACATTTAACTTATTGCAAACAGACAACCTTATGGAAATTCATGAAACTGGAATCAACGGAAGAAGCCATAGAGTTCCAAGTAGCAGATGCACAAGTTCCAGGGATCTGAAGCATCTGTGGTAGGCCCAGTCAGAACAACCCTAAAGAATCTGAACGGAAGGAGGGAATTAGGCCCAGTTATTGCCCATGATGCAAACTGACCAGGCTTGCAAATTGTTTGATCCTGCTCATGTACTCTCAAGTTTGTCCAAGCTTTCCCATCAAGAGAGCCCTGCAATTATATTGAGATTTAATAGATAGCACGTCATCTCTTGAATAAAAGCATTCTGGGAAAAGATAACAGGATTAAGGCATTTTTACCTGGAAATTCCAGAATCTTATGTAGGCTCTGGAGCCATCTTGTCTCAGAGTGTAGTAGTTGCACATGAGCTGCATCAATCCCACCTCTAACATGTCAGGAGTTTCATTCCACTTCTCAAATGTTATTTATAAGAGAGCATAAATGATGTCAAGACGGAAGAAAGGATTATGTTCTCAATACAATAGAGAAGGGGAGACTAAGAATAGGTTTTGGTGCTTTAATCGAAAGCAGATGTACTCTAAGACAACCATTTTACAAACGCCTGGCCCAGAAAAAGGAACAGTTATCTTATGATTGAATATCAAATTTCTGCTGTTCCATGCAAACACGCAGGCAAGACAAAACTTGAAAGCACAATATTACCATTTAAGAATTATTATAGCTGATAAACCAAAAGAATGTCATTCAACAAACCAAGAGCAGGAACAAACCTGATGATCTTGACCAAGATCAACCATCCACCATGCACATTTATTTCCATCTTCCATTCGAGGCCCAGCAAAACACGTTCCCTAATGCATAAAAAAGGATTCATTACCCATGAACAAAGAAGCATTTACGGATGCACAAGTTTACCTACCTACCTGGTAAGTTCTTGATACCAAGGCCTTTGGATCAGTATACCTTGAAGTGGGACTGCTTGCTGTAATTGTTATTCGCTGGAACATATAATTAACAGGATTAGGCACAGTATGATACATATTTCATTCATCTATTATAAAACAATGCCAAAACAAATTCACCTTAGCCAAAACAGGATTAACCCACTGGTGTTCCCCATAAGATGTACCAGCAAAGTACAGAACTCCATTACTGTCACCATCACATATGTACTGGAGCTCCTTATAGCTTGATCGCCTATGTTGAAATCGTACACTGACAAAGATGGGAGATGTTAGCTATGATTTCTTCAGGCCACAGATCATCTTGAAATGACCACCACAGAACCACAGAGTGAACTATATAATTGAAGTAACAATTTAGTTGAATTACTGTTAAATGCTCACTTGTCCCTAAGGAAGAAATCCCTTTAAAACAAAAGCTAGGAATTCAGAGTACAAATTTTCCCCACATGGTAGGTAGACTGATTGAAGTTAAATTGTACACAGCTAGAGAAATTTTTTCTCAAAAATTGCTGCATGCAATGTATTTTACAGATTTAAAATAAACATTTGGCTCCAAGGAAAAATTTTCAGTCGCATCTTTCACAGAGATGTGCATCTCTCGCATTAAAAAGACAGCATCCAGCAATTGATGCCTATTCAACAGTTGATGAGAAATTTCTTGAGGTGCAAACTAGGCTCTCATTTATCATCATTGGAGGCAAGTAAAAGAAAATAAAAGAGCCCAACTAGTAGATTCAGATTTTGAAGATCACACCATTTCATCAAGATCTGTGTGAAAGGAAAAAAATGATAATATCTACAGATACTTACTTTTGGTCACTTGCTGCCCCTCTTAATCCAAATTCCACATAATTGATAGCCTCACTCACCTGCAACATTAACATATAAGAGTTTTAATAGAGGAAAAGAAATATCCATATAGAATTGTTTTCCAAGTGCCATATTCTCCAAAAAGATGCATAACTTACAAGATCATCAAAAATGTGAACGTGCTTGCTAAGATTGCTCTGCTGCAACTGCAAAAGAATGATGGAAGCTTAAAACCATATTCTTAATAGAACGGTCAATAGTTCTCTCCATATCCAAGGCCTACATACCTTCTGCAGCAAGTGATATGGAAGCAATGGAAATCGCACAAATGGCAATAAGTCACTAAGAAATTGAAACCTCCCTTGAAAAATCTGGTCAGCAGTAGAATTCTCCAGTAGCTCATCCACCATCTCCCAACCACACACCTCCTTAGATCTCATGCACCACATCAAAATTGCATTGAGAACTCTTTCCTCAGCTGTTACTGTTAGATCTTGATGCTGCAAAACCCACAATTTGTTACAGGAAGGTTTATGATTTATCTGTCATATTACCAATATCCACAAAAATTTACTCCAGAAAGAAAGCTAATCAATATTAGGCATTTTCAACGTATCACTTGAATATACCATTTTAAACAACTAAAGGGAAGAAGTCACTACATAAGGTTAAGTGGAATACCTAATTGATGTGTTAAAACTTTTATCTCAAATCCACCATATGACCTGTCCAAACTGCTTGGGTGCTCAACGCAACTAGATTGGCTTCAAAATTTGTCAATTCAATACCTATGCTTATCTATTTCAGCAACTACCTAATTTTATCCAAGATGCTCAATTTCTAGCAGCCTCTTTCTTTATAACATACTAATCAACAACAGAGCAGTAAATCGCTTTCTACCATTGGCCTGAATCTTTAAGCAAGCAATTGTAGAGAGAGAATATGCATTTCCATGCATTCCTAAACCTTATTTCAACCTCAATTCTCAAACTTAATACTCTGATGCATTCCTAAACCTCATTTCAACCTCAATTCTCAAACTTAATACTCTGAAAAGTGAGAACCCACCTGAATAATACTGCTAAAAGTCATCTCATCTAAGAAGATGAAGTCAAGGCTTGCAGTTGTACAATAATCGAAGTGCATTGCACATTTCCTCTCACAGGTTTCTTGAATGAGTTTACACGACGGAAACGATGAAACCACAAGCAAGATTGGACATACTGAGTCCTGCAACAAAGTTCAACAGTTAGCTTCTAAAGCAATAGCCCAATTAACTTCCGAAATTTGTCTGCTTCGTCTTCCATTTAACTTGTGCATAATAGAAAAACTGTTGTTGTGTGACCTTCTTCCACTAGGAAAACTCCAACCCTGCATATAATATGTACATGAAAGGTATCAATATCTTATGACTCGATATCAGAAAAGGGATCTCTTCTTTTGATTTCAGAAGTCCGAAACCGCAGTCACTTCTCCGTTCTTTTAATTCTAGTCAGACAAGAAGCATATCACAACAGCAAACGTAATGATTATTGAACAAAAAATAACTGTATTAAATTGTCTGGTAAGGTAAAGTTTAACTACCTCCGAGAGGCATTCTAAAAGTGTTTTGCAGCATTCCTGATAAAGAAGTGTGACCCCAAACTTGTCAGCCAATAAAAGTAGCTGAAGTAACAAGTTTCCAAAATCCATGGTATCTTCCAAACTGATTTCCCCACTGTACATGAAGTCGAGCATAATCTTGAATGCTTCTGGTGAGACATCACTTAAAGAGACCTCCGAGGAACTACTCTCACTCATTCCATTTGTGAACATCTGCTTTTCAACAATTTTCTTTAGTAATGATCCATTTGATTTGCATTTTTTAAATTAAAGAAAATTGTATATGCAAATCAAATGGTTGTCAATTCAGAACAAAACTTAGCAGTGGAGCTACAAACCTAGATGGCAAAAAAAAAATATAGATAATCGTCTTGAGTACTTCTAAACTTTATGCTTATTGGCATCAACAATAATATGTTACTGATAGTGACACAAACATTAATATACCACCTTCAAATCATTATGAGCACAGCATGTAGAAAAAAA
>CAOGCB010278783.1:0-18103 GCA_948266635.1 Cnidoscolus chayamansa
TAGGATGTCCCAATCTGTAATGTAAAGACATTATTCGTTCATAAGTAGATACAGGAATATTACTGCTAGATTCTTGAGCTATGTTGGTACTAGGTAGATTATCCTCAAAACAATAAATACCATTGATCATAATAGCCCTGTCAGTCGTCCTCCTCGGATGTTTGTCCTGAAAAACACAGTGTGATTTATCGATAACAACTAAACAATCATAATTTTTTGTGAGTTTACTAATTGGTAAGAGATTGCAGGTCAATTTGGGAACATGAAGGACTGATTTCAGGTTAATGTTCTTTGATATCTGTATTTCCTACAACAGTAGAAAAGTCTCCATTTGCAACATTGGTTTTCTTATTTCCAGAACATGGTGTATATGTTTGAAAGAGTCTAAAGGAGTTTGTCATGTGGTTTGAAGCTCCAAAATCTATGATCCATGAAGCAGAAACAGTTGGAGAATTAGACAAAAAAGAGTGTGAGAGAGCTTTAGATTTAATACCTGTATGAGCCATAGAAGCATTAGGAAGATTGGATGGGGTAGAACTGGATTTCAGTAGCATAAGAAGATGCTCCATTTGTTCCTTTGTAAAGGGACTAGCATCTGCTTCATTAGCAGTGGGAATTTCTCGTCCAGATTTCTCTCCTTTATTTTTCCAGTTTGGAGGTTTTCCATTCAGTCTCCAGCATGTCTCACGAGTGTGACAAGGCTTATTACAATAGTCACACCACACCTGTGGTTTTTCACTGATCTTTTCTCCTATTTTTCGAGGGTTAAAGGTAGAGTTAGATGATATTTCGAACATTATGAACGAAATAGGAAGAAAGGAAAGTTAGGCAATCCTTGCTCTGATACCAACTTGAAAAATACTGAGTAGGGAGACTCTTTTCTCTTATTGAACAAAGGAATATATACAATAGATTTTTACTAGAATAGGAAACTATGTACTAGGAAACTATGCAGAATTTTTGCATAGATTTCTCCATGATTCTAGGACCTAATTTACATGATTTACTGCTCAATATTCTCCTTCCAAAATACATATTCTTCCACAGTAAGGCTTTGCTTATTATGATCCATTTCTTTCGGGTTGAAACTTTGCTTTTGCTGAGCTTAGCTTGAAAAATGCAATTGTAAGTTTTTCTTTTTATTTTAGTGTTCTCTAGAATTTAATAGTCCATTATTAACTTCTTGTATTCCAGTTAGCAATGACTTTAACCAACCGGACTATATGAATGAAAACATTTTCTATTTTTTAAAATCTATTTAAACAAAAATATGACACTCTTGCTAATCAATTATTCATATTTCAAACTTTGCCTCTGTCACATTTTTTAGAATACTGGTTCTTCACATGATCTTGTCATGCGATGTCTTGCTATGCAATCCATTCCAAATTGATATTTTGAAATCCAAACCTAAGATGTTTAGAAGAGTTTTCAGTAATACCATGTTGTAGGAAAAACTAGAGAGAGAAAAAGCATATCCATGATTTATTTGTATGCATAGATGTAGGTTTTACTCTCAAGCCCAATACATCTGAATTCTGTACAATTATAGCACTAATATATTTGCATACACACACATATTTTTGTTTGAACAAAAAGTCAATTATTTCCGTGCGTGTGATGATACAATTGTTGGATGGCAGGTGAAGATCGTAAAATGCTGTGTGAAGGACATATCAGTTGACATTTCTTTCAATCAATTGGCTGGGCTTTGTGCTCTTTGCTTTCTGGAGCAGGTATAATCCTACATTACCCATTAGGTCTAGAATTATTAAAAAGTAATGTGCTTTCCTGAATAAATATACTCGTAACAATATCTGTTAATATTTGAGGAGGGAGAACAGCAAGATGAGTGAAATCAGCAAGCTTATTACAAAGTATTAGGTACATAGTTACATGGGGCAGGATGTAAATGTCTTTGTTTCTCCATTTTACCCTCATTGTTTTTCTGTATGCTGTGAGAGTAAAATATTCTCTTTTGGAATATTTCAGACAAAAACTTTTCCATGAAAATTATTAGTTTTTGGTAGCGGTAGAAATTTGTTCATATACATGGATAATACATATATGAGAACAGACATATACATTGCTGTGACTGAGAACTCCTGTTTCTGTTCATTTTGCATCATTACCATGGTACATTTCTTGCCTATTGCGCTTCTAAGCTTTTTATGCTAAAACTGGTCTTCACGTCTCTAAGAATAGGTTTATGACCATTTTACCCTCAAAGTCAAATCACTCTTCCTTTTCTAAATCTCAGTTTTACTTTTTTTTCCTTTCTACTTTCAAACAATTTTGATTTCCTTTTTGCATTTTTATATTTATATTAAATTATTTAGTTCTTCCAGCATCAGTTTTCTAATTGAATTGTAATCATAATAAACAGTTTAAGCATTATTCTATATTTTAATAGTATATATTTATTTTTTTGAATTATCATCGTATTGATGAAATATCAACATTTGCATCAAAATAATAGAAAATTAGATCTTCGTTTTCATGATAATATTATTTATGCCTTTCTTTTTTATATTTAAACTTTCAATGCTCCTTTTTATTAGTAATGAGTTTTTTTTTTTAAATATTTTTCTAAGGGAATATTAAAATAATAATTAACACGCTTTACCATTTTTATTTAGTGAAAATAAATTTTCAAATGAAATCCCTTATTATTGACAATTTATTTGGTGAATTTGACTATAGAATATGCTGTGATGAAATTTCATAATTTTCTTGTTATTATGTGATATCATACATAGTATACTCATGCAAATATTTAATGTAGTTAATAGATTTAGAGGTGAGCATATATTTTGATTTGAAAATCATATATTCATATAAATGAAGTATCTTTCTTTATGCTTGATTATATAATATTTTTTTTATCATCAAGTTGCTGTTTATTCAATTTTTGACAACATGTAATTAATAGTATTTTGAGATACATTTCTTATTAATGTTGATTTGGTGTTCAATTAAGTTGTGTGCATATAAACTCTTATTATATAATTATAGTAAAGAATTGAATTTCACATCAACTGGAAATAACAAAAGCAATAGTAATTAGTTTTGAAATTATGCAAGTAATATTTTGAATTTTCATATTTTATTTTTTAGTTTTATTTTAATCATATTAATACACAACTTTTAGGCCAAATACATAATTTAATCCCTAACCTTTATACAAAAATCAGCAGGCATCCTAACCTTTTAGTTGTTAACTTACATTTATAAAAGTGTAACTATTTAACCCCTAAACTTTGCAATGTATAACTATTATACCTTTGAACTTTATAAAATATAAGTATTCAACCCTTAAAAATTCAGACATGTGTAGCATACATCTATTCCTAGGGGTTAAATAGTTGCACTTTTATAAGGATCAAGTGTCAAAATTGTCAACGAAAAGGTTGAGGTACTAGCTAACTTTTTGTGTAAAGATTAGAGGATATATATTTAGCCCAACTTTTGCAAAAACATTATTATTATTGTTGTTATTATTATTATTATCTGACACATCCTGGAGATGCACCAAATATACCAACTCGTGATTCTAAAGGATCTAATAACACCCTGTTGCTAGTAAACACTTGTAGTAGTGTATAAAATGTACACATCAAAAAGCTTCAACTGCAATAATTAACTTCTAATTTATGTTATTTTTTGCTGTTGCTTTATCATCAATTGATTACCCTAGATCTTTCTCTGTCCATTTTAATCATTTGCTGACGTAAAAATAATTTTTTTGTTAAAAGAAATTATCTGTTCCTTTTTCTTTCTTCCTATTTTCTGCCTGTTTCTCAAAGTAATTAACTTTAGAGTTTGCAACTTTCTCTTTTTTGTTGTCTCTTCTTAAACCTTTGCTCAAATCAATGAAGCTTCTGTTACATATGGTAGACGTAGAAGAAGGGAGAAGATTGACAAGGAAGAGTGATGAGTAGCAGCAGTTGTATGGAATAGGAGGGAAAGTTAGTTGACTTAGTCAACATTTAGTTAGATGGCATTTACTAGAATTCCTTGTATAAATAAGAGAATGTAATTCTGCAGAAGCATTATGAATTGAATCCAAACAACATTTTCTCTGAACTTTTCTAGCTTTCTTTTCTCATCCAATCTCTATTCTACTCTCTTAGCTAACCCTAATCTCCTACTTTCAACCATTCTACCTAACAATTTGGTATCATAGCTGATTCCGATCAAAGGACAGTAAGCATGACATGATTGACTGTTGTAAACGAAGAGAATCGGCTAGGCGAGTTGGAAGAGCAAATCCGACTGATGCAGGAAAAATTGCAGAAAGATAATGAAGAATGCAAGAGGAAATGAGTAGAATTGCAGGCGAGAATCGCAGTGCAATGTTGGAGGAACTGCGATCAATATCTGGTGTGAATTTCCCTGACAAAGGGAGATCAGGGGCAATTGAAGAAACAGAAGGTGTAGGACATGCAACTGTATGCAGTGGCAAAGGAATTCTTTCTAGCCTGAAGAGAGATAAATCACTTGCCTAGTAGAGATTCCAATAGTGTAGGAGCTGGAGTGGAAGGATAAGGTATTCTAGATTCATATCTAAGATCAAGTTGATCACTTATGATGGAAAATCAGAACCTAGACCTTGGATTAGGAAGTGCATTAAGTACTTTGAAGTCTATGGTATGCCTAGGAGCAAATGGTGGGAATAACAAGTTTATTTTTAATAGATAGGGCTGATTCATGGTATCACTATTGGATTAAGAGTGTAGGTTCTCACTCTTGGGAATAATTTGAAAATGAGTTGTGTGTGAGATTTGGAGAAAAAGAATTAGAGGATGTAGTGGAAGAATTGATGAAGTTGAGGCAAGAGGGCTCTATTGAGGAGTATCAAGATAAATTTGAAGATATAAGGATTAGAGTAGGAAGAGTGATGTCAGGTTTGGGAGATGCTTACTTCCTGTCTCTTTTTATGGATGGATTGAAAGATGAAAATCAGACTTGTACTTAGGATGCTCAAACCTAGCACCTTGAACCAAGCCTTCCAAATTGCAAAGTTCCAAGAATAATTCCTTGCAACTACCAAAAGGAACTATCCTACAACAGCATAAACACCTCATCCTCAAATTCCAAGCCTAATTCCTATCAACCAAACAATCCTAAATTCACTTCCACCTATTAGCAACCTTTTTACTCTTCAAACAGCCTTCCAGTACAGAAAATCAAAACCAGAAAATTGTTATCTCAACTACTCAATCATCTATAAACAAAATTACACCAAACCTATCACCTCAAATCCTACCAGAAAGCCCATACCTTGTTATAAATGTGGGGATAGATACTTTCCTGGTCATCAATGCAATCAAAGTACTATTATGGCCATACGAACAAAAGAAATTGGCGAACAAAATGGAAATTGTGAGATGGGAATGGAATGGCAAGAGGAACTAGAACAAGAAGAGGTACAAGGGGAAGCAATATTATCAATTCATGCCCTGGATGGGAGTCAAGGCTGAATACAATTAGATTGGAAGGGCATTGCAAAAATAAACAGTTGATCATTCTAATGGATAGTGGTAGTACAAACAACCTTCTAGATGAAGCTGTGGCCAAAGAATTGGGGGTACCATTGGTGACAACCTCTACCATAGCTATTACAGTAGTTGATGACAAGAAAGTGAGTAGTTCTTATATCTGCCAGCTTTTAAACAGAGGATCAGGGAATTCACTTTGATCTCAAGGTGTTTCCTATGGGGATTTTTTCAGTTATCCTAGGAGTAGATTGGATGAAACTTCATAATCCAATTCTATTTTACTTCCAGCCAACTAAAGTCACTTTTCAGATGTTAGGGAAGACTGTAACCTTATATGATGTGGTGGAAATCAACAAGACGGGAGAAATATCAGTTGTGTGACTGCTGAGAAATTGAACAGAGAAGGTGTAGTTCATTTGGATACACCATTACTAGTTGTTCAGGCCTATTCTTCTAATAAGTTGGAGACAGAGAAGAGTTTGCAAGAAGAAAAAGCAGACAAAATGTTTGAACAACAACTGCAAACACTTTTGTCAAAATACAGGAGAATTTTTTATGACCCTACTTCCTTACCACCATTTTGAACTCACAACCACTCCATACCCTTACTATCTAATACCCAGCTAGTAAACATTAGATCTTACCTATACCCTCACCTCTAAAAAGAAGAGATTGAAAAACTGGTGACTGACATGCTTGATGCTGGGATCATTCAACCCAACACCAATCCATATGCCTCCCCAATGTTGTTAGTGAAGAAAAAAGATGGATCTTGGAGATTTTGCATTGACTACCGAAGGCTGAATGACATTATTGTCAATGATAAGTTCCCTATCCCTATAATTGATAATTTGCTAGATGAACTACATGGAACAACAATCTTTTCTAAGATTGATTTGAAGGTTGGATGCCACCAAATTAGGATGATTGGTCTTGATATTCCCAAGACTGCCTTTTGCCTCACAAATGCTCCTGCCACTTTTGAATCCCTAATGATTATGTTTTCCAGCCATTTCTAAGGAAGTTTGTCTTGGTATTTTTTGATGATATCTTGATATATAGCTCCAACTGGGATCAACATTTGAAGAGGTTTATGAAGTCTTACAACAACAACAACAACTATTTGCTAAGGTTAGCAAATGCTCTTTTGGCAAGACTGAAGTGGAGTACTTATATCACTTGATTTCAGAGGCTGGTGTAGCTGCTGATCCAATGAAGGTGAAGGTTATGTCTAATTGGCCAATTCTTGCCTCTATCAAGGAATTGAGAAGTTTTTTGGGGCTGTGTGGTTACTATAGAAAGTTCATTAGAAATTATGGACTCATAAGCAAACCTCTTACTGATTTGCTTAAGAAAGACTCCTTTCATTGGAGTGCAGCAGCAGAAGAATCCTTCCTACAGATGAGGGATGCTATGACTAAGACTTTTGTTTTGGCTCTACCAGATTTCTCCCAACCATTCACTGTAGAAATTGATGCAAGTGGATTGAGAATAGGAGTAGTTTTACAGCAAAATGGACATCTTATAACCTATATTAAGGATTTTGGCTCTAGAACTAAGGCATTATCAATATGTGAAAGAGAATTGTTGGCAATCACATTTGCTGTTTCTAAATGGAGGCACTACTTGGAGCAAGGACAACTCTTTATCAAGACTGATCATGAGAGTATCAAATACTTGCTAGAATAGAGATTGCATACTAATTTGCAGGTAGAAGGGGTTTCAAAACCATTAGGGTTGCAATTGAAAATCTTGTACAGGAAAGGGATAGACAATAAAGTGGCTGATGCGCTCTCCAGGATTTCAAACCTAACTGATTTTGTTTTAATGACTGTCACTTCTTCTATTCAGCCTATTTGGATGCAGCAACTATATACTAGCTATGAGGGGGACATATATGCTGCTGATTTTATTTCTCATCTTTCTATTGACCCTAATAGTCATCTTGTTTTTACTTATCAACAGGGTATTATGTATTACAAGGGAAGATTGTATGTTGGGTGCAATGGTTCTATTAGAGTTCAGCTTATAGAACTTTATCATAACTCTCAACTTGGGGGTTATTCAGGGATTAACAACTCCTATGTCAGGCTCAAGAGGCACTTTTACTGATCTAGTATGTTAAAACAATTGGTAGATTGGATTAGAACTTGTGAAACATGTGCAAGATGCAAATTAGAACACTGTGCTTCACCTGGTCTTCTGCAGCCTTTGCCTGTTCCTTCTTAGGCTTGGCAATAGATCTCCATGGATTTCATTGAGTAGCTGCCAAAATCTAAGGGGAAAGACACTATTCTAGTGGGCATTTGTCGATTTACAAAATATGGACACTTTCTACTACTCAAACATCCCTTTACTGCAGCTGCAGTAGCTCGACTATTCTTGGATTCTATATTCAGATTGCATGGACTCCCTTCTAGTATAGTGTTTGATAGGGACAATATCTTTACTAGTTTATCTTGGAAGTAACTCTTCAAGAAGCTGGGAACCTCTTTGGCACACAGTTCAACTTACCATCCTTAAATTGGATGGTTAAGCTACGAGACTCAACCAATGTTTGGAGAACTATCTCAGATGCTTGTGTTTCTAGAAACCACAGAGTTGGGCTGATTGGATTCCCGTGGCTGAGAAGATTTAAATTATATTTAACATATTTAACTAAGTCAAATAGGAGGGAAAGTTAGTTGACTAAGTCAACATTTAGTTAGATGGCAGTTACTAGAATTCCTTATATAAATAAGAGAATGTAATTATACAGAAGCATAATGAATTGAATCCAAACAACATCCTCTCTCTGAACTTTTCTAGCTTTCTTTTCTCATCCAATCTTTATTCTCCTCTCTCATCTAACCCTAATCTTCTACTTTCAACCATTCTACCTAACAGCATCACACCTTTCCCTTTGGCAAAAATACATTGTCAAACCACAGCCTTCTTTTCTATTTTTAAAAACTATTTTATTTCTCTTTGCTGAATGTTTCTCAGGCTGACCAACTTATTGGGAAAGATCATCTTCTGAAACAAAGTATTATTTTAATCAAAGCCTGGTGCTTTTATGAGAGCCGAATTCTTGGGGCACACCATGGCTTGATTGCAACATATGCTTTAGAAATACTGGTCTTGTACATCATCAATATCTTCCATTCATCTCTACCCGGTCCTTTAGCAGTGAGTATTTTCATTTTTATTTTTCTTGTGTGCATCTGCAGATGAATAATTGAGCTGACTAGGATCTTCTGTTTACAGGTACTATATCGATTTTTGGACTACTATAGCACTTTCGATTGGGAAAATTATTGTGTCAGCATTAATGGTCCCATAGCGATATCATCCCTTCCAGATTTTGCAGGTAAGTAGTATTAGACTGTGGAGAAATCATCTTGATCAGTTTTAGCATTTGCTTAGGACCCCACATTCTTGTGTTCTTTGCAGCAGAATCACAAGATAATAATGGGAATGAGTTATTGATCAGTCCAGAGTTTCTGAAGAACTGCAGAGAGACTTTCTCAGTTCCAATAAAAGCAGTTGAGAATGGGGTCGCTGAATTCCCTGTTAAGCATATCAACATTTTGGATCCTTTAAAAGACAGTAACAACTTAGGGCGTAGTGTCAGCAAAGGTACTTGATTAATTATTGCACAGTGAAGCTATTATGTGTTGATGTTGTATGTTGGAAAATGCTTCAGACTTTATCTGCTACAGAGATTTTGCGTGTCATTTCGTAGTCACAAGACAAAAATAGCTGAATCTTAAGATCTGAATGCAAAAAACAAAAAGAACACTGTAGATATTTTCTATTCCTTAAATGTAAATTTCTTAAGCTTCATTATATTACATATATGTCTCCACACGTGTATGTGAGCCTCCCACACACGATAGAGAAAGAAATATCCAGAAGTTTAGCAAGAATTAAATTCTGAATTCATTTATAACTTTGAAAGATGAACACAAGAAAACTCATCCAGCACTATTAGTGCTTGAAACTAATTAGCTCATGATCCATCTCTTTCCTTCAGGAAATTTTCACCGCATTAAATATGCCCTTTCCTATGGGGCTCAAAGACTTGGGGAAATCCTTATGCTACCAGGAGAAACAATGGGAGCAAGACTGGAGCAATTTTTTGTAAATACTTTAGATCGGAATGGGAGGGGAGAAAGGCCAGATACAAGAGTTCTTGTACCTACATTTGGCACTGGGAGATCTGAGGTTTCTGATCTCAGAGGAGACTATGACAGTGACTACATTGGTCTACTACAAGGACAGTGGTATCACAATTATTCAATGCCTATTTCTCCCCATATCAGTCCATTGTCATCACATTCTCAAATCCAGCAGAGAGGTACCTGTTACTTAATGTCTCAGTTTCTGGGATACAAGCAAATTGCATTCTTTCACAGAGGCAAAAATGTTTTTGTCCCAAGAGTGCTGTCCTATCATCCTTATGCTTCACACCTATATGCCACTACTTCTGGTATCGATGAAATGGGGAAATCAAGAGGAACAGGCACATATATTCCTGATGTGGTATATCTAAATTTGTTCTTCTCTTTTTAATTTGTCACTCACTGTTTTTGTTGTTTTTTTTTCTCTAAACCAAACATTAAATGTCACTAAATTTTGCAGAGCAATCATCCTTACAAAGATTTGTTATCATGGATGAGGGTGAGGAATCCAGATTGTATGACTCGTAGTCCAGTAAAATTGTCTCGAAAGGCTAAGGAAGTTGAAGTTGAAGATAATCCAGAGGCAGAGAAGAGCAAGAATGTTTATTGCCTTGATCTTTCACTGAATGAATTCAAACCACAGAGAAATAAGGGTGAGAACAGCAGCTCCATGAATGTTTCACTAGATCAATTCCCTCGGCTTCCATGCCTCAAGAAATCCATGTCGTCAGAAAGTAGCCAATCCTTCTGTCAGCCCATCATAAACTTTCCTCAGGCAAAAGAATGCTTTGCCCCCTTGAGAAGCATCAACTTTGGGACTTACAGGCAACCATCATCCCCATTGTCATTGACTTCATCAGTGGCAACTAAGCAAGTGGATTATGAAGGTCCAACCACTTTGGAGGTTATGTCGGCTATCCCAAAAAAAGGGAAAGCTGAAGTAACGAGAATCACCGGAGACTGATATGGGTACTTATGCATTCCTTGGTTTATTAAGGTTTTGAAGACCATACACTATATACTCTAAATTTCTCTTCATTAATTTGGCAGTGCAGGGTCAGACAACAAATACAAACCCTTGTTTGAGGGGAAAGGAGTTGTGAAAAGAAGGAGAAACCAACAGTAGCAAGGAAAGGTTGACGCATTATCCTGAAGTAGATAGTTTCCAGCGTATTAGCGGTAGTACTACTAGCTCTGTCTCGGACACTCGAGAGATACATTAGTTTTTGTTTTTTGTTTCCCGACTCAAAGCATAATGCATAAAGCATTTTGCAGAGGATGTTAGTTGAGTTGTATGAACCTTTCACCCTCTTTTGGTGTAGAATTATGCAGGAAAGACGTTAACATGCAATGCACTTATCCTGAGCATACTTTTTACCAGCCAAAGGCCAGTTCAGAAGATATTTTAAGAGAATTCTGACAATCATATTCTGTTTCTTGTTTACGACCATAACGTGGTTTCTAAAAACTTTTCCTTATAACCATTGTGTTAGGAAAATAATCTGCACTCGTTGAATATGCTGATCAATTCTAGTGTATAGATCAAAACTGAAGAATTGTTTGCTTAAAGACAATAAGAGAGAATATAGGAAAATAGAGAGAGCAATGAGAATTAAGGACTTGCATAGGAGAATAGAAGAACTACTTTTCATTAAGATATCAGCTTCAAAGATGAGAGTTTTCCTTTCTACAAATATGTTCGCTATGAATATTGGAATGTTAGGAAATCAAATAGAATTAGAAAATATAAATCAAAACAATAACAAATCTTTTTCCTTTTTGCGGTTTAAAATCAATTGCAACAATCATAGTTCATCATCTGGCCTGTTTGCGAGAACTTTTTACTGAATCATATATATCCATACCAACCCCACAAGGCTAACATCTACGCAAATTACAATCTTTTCATTCTTCAAGTTGAAATTGCTACCAGGAGAAGCATCTCAACTTGCCGCGATGGACACTTCAAATCTGAGCGCCAGTTCAATCCCTGACCAATTCAGCGGTTTAAGAGATCCAAGATTGGACCGCATGATTTTTTGGTTCCAATCCCAATTCCAACTCGGTCTGATCTTAATCTAACCCACATTTTTTTTTCGAGAAAGAAAATATATCTGAACTGACCAATTCCGTTCTTTTCAAGAAAGCGAGAACGATCTGATGTAGGCCAATTCCAATCAGCAGAAGCCCATGACAAAATGTTATTGTTTAAATAGCACCAACGAGCATATACAATACTAAAATTTACTGTTTATATATGTCTGAAAAATCTTTTATGAGTTCCGATCCAAGCTGTAATACATAATTAACTGGTAGAGGTTGACAGTATGTTATGATAACACTTTTTTTTTTATCATCTTTACAGGAAATTAGATGCATAAATATCGAAGCATATGCAAATGGAATCACCCACATGAACTAGAATCACACAGTAATGCGTATAAAAAAAAAAAAAAAAAAAACTAAATTTCGGAGCTCGATGCCGTCTGGGGAGTAAAGATATACATTGCACAATCATGAGCACCAACACGAGCACCAAATGATGCCACTGCATCTCCTGTAACATCTTTGTGCTGCAAAACCAAAGAATCCTAAATAAGCACAATATGAAGTGAACAACGATACAACGCTCAAGCCAAGTTTTATGAGTTAAAAGCTTAGATCAATTGAAGTCCTCTAAACAGAAACAATTCAATAGCTTTAAAGTCGACTGCTATAAAATTATACAACGTTTATTGACATACTTTCTCCCATTTATACAACGGGAAAATGTTCTAACCACTATACATAAGAATAAGACCATCGTGGGATGGCAACCTTCAGCTTGTAAGTGCCAGCAAAAAAATTTTCTATTCACTTAAATTTAATGTTATATTAAAGAGTAAAGACTTGAAAGAATTCTAACAATCTTAGAAAGAGTTAAACATCAAGTGAATGAAGTGAGACCCAACCAGGATTATTATGTAAGATACCACCACCAAGGGCCACTAATACTATTTTAGACATGACTAGCAAAAACAGTTTCTACAAGTCTTTTAATTTGTTGTGTATGCCTTCAATACCAGAAACCTCTGCCTAAATGTCTATGGGATTCAGTTTCCTTACTTGCCACAAGTCTCGCACTGAGACACTGGTGCGAGATTCAAGCCCAAGTACATTCCATCTAGCTGTAATTTTTGCAGCTTTTGAACAACGATTCCAGAAAGCAACCACCAAGCGGTTTCCAGACAAGGGACCTGCCCAGACCTGGAAATGATTGAAGTTACTGAAATAAGTTAAAACTTATAATGGCAGATCATTTGCATACTTGTTCTTCAATTCAAAACAAGTCAACAAACTCAGTTTTTTTCCAAATATACTATAATGAACCAGATATATATCATAGATATAAAACTAGCATTGTATTTTTACTCCTGCACTATGCAACTGTTGCATTTCCATAGATACTACAAATGGGAGAAAAAGCTTTTTTCTACTAGAGCCCCTTGCATGGTTCTGCTCTTTGTCAGAAAATTGACGATGATGCAACAAAGTATGACTAGGAACATTCGGTTATTCATCCCTTCTTAACATGAATATCAACTGAATATATTTATAAATAAATGCAAGAGGGCAGGACCTGTAGACAACCATCAGTTCCAGCAGTGTAAACTTTCCTTCCCTGCACCCCAAGTGGGTCTGCAAAAGAACCAAAATCCTTGTAAGCTTAGTTTTTCAGAACTGATAAATGGAAAAGATATTAAGCATGAAGATATCTGCCAAAAACAAAACATAAAGCATGAAAATGATGCTTTAAACAAGTTGCATAGAGATCTATAAGAATCATGGATTCACCTTGGTTTATGGCAATGACCTCCTTATTTGTTAGAATCTCAAAAGTCTCTGTTGTCATGTTTCTCACATCGCAACCAATCAAAAGCGGGGCCTGCACGTATAAGACACTGTAAGCATTATGGTCTCAAATGGTCAGATTTAGCATGCATGTCCAATGCTAAGGTTGAAAAGAGGCAAAGCTCCCACATGATCTACAAGGAGCATCAAACAAGTGTCATTTTTATATAAACACATTCATGACCGATTAAAACATCTAGGCAACACAAAAGGGTAAGATAACAAGTAAACATGTCAAAATGATCAAAGGAAAAATAAGCAGTTTTTCTGAACCATACAATTCTATCCAACTAAACAGAGCCTTCACCAGAAGTATACGGAATGGACTGCATGATATTTTCTTCAGTAGCTTAGCGCTTATGATGATATTTTTCATTATATATAATTATAGATTAGATTAATTAGATTAAAAAATCTCTAAAAAATGGAATAACTAAATAATTATGCACTGGTTAATCTTTCTGGCCTAGAAAAAAGATTAATAATATTTTAAAAATATTTTGCCAATTCAATAATTATGCACAAAACTATATGAGTAAAAAAGACTTCAGAGGAGAGACCTTCATCAAAGCCCAGATACTAAAATGAGCACGGTACTCCTGGTACGTCATGCCTCCATTGCCAACTTCCAACATATCCGGATCTGCCAGGTAAAATAAGATGGAAAATAAGATAAAACAGCAGGGGAAAAATAGCTGAGCCTTCATATCTACATGTTCAAAAAGTTCCAGGTTTTTACCATTCCATCCACCAGGTCCTGCATAGGCTGCCCATTTATCATTCAGATCAGCTAAAGTGGTCATGCTTAACAATAAGGAACAAGAATCAATCAGTATTACAACCAACTTGTTGGGTTTAAAGGGCTTCTCAAAGAAAAAAGAGAGAGTTAAGTTGCTTGTAAGTTGTAACCTGTTCAACATCTTAAGAACAAATAGTAAATATGGCAAGGCAGCCAGCTGGCAATTAAACAGCATGATTTTATTTGGGTAAATAAAATATGAACAATTGAGCCTTTAAACCACATATTGAAGTTTCTTTAGCATAATACATAAATTTCGAATAACATATATAAGGGTCAAGATGATCAACCTTGCCCATGAATCATTAATGTCATCTGTTGTGCGCCAACTATTTCCAACTTTTCCAGCCCATAAAGCAGGGTCATCAACACCCCTATCAAAACCAAAACAAATGGGAAAGAAATTACCCTGATGATAATAGGGACTACATAGGATGCTTATAGAATTATGTGAAGCAAGTGTTTTACCATTCACAAAGCGAATAGAAAATTGTGCGCCCAGTTGCATTAAGAGCATCGCGCATTGGTGGATACCTGACATTACCAAATATCATAATTTTAAGGTAGTTACTGATGGTTGTTTGACAACATAAATAAGAATAGGATGCAGATGAAACCTTTTTTTTGGTTCAATGCCCAAATTGAAACAGTTGTCATACTTTAGATAATCCACACCCTGATAAAACAACATCAAGCGTTAGCTCAAATTAACAGCTCCCACATAATATTACAAGTTAAAATCATAGGGTATCAGGTCTTTTAATGAGAAACCATACATTATGGGTGCTAATGGAAATTCTTGTTAAAGGTGTTTACATAACCAGATACGGGCATAACGTGGAGAATTACAAAAGAATTTATTCATGATATACTTGGTGCAGTCATAGCATGTAAAAGATCATTGAAATATCTTCTTCTTCTTTTTTTTTTTTTTGTTGGTCTAGGCCAGCCGGTATCAGAACCCCACTAGCTTCATTATTCTGATTCGCAATGAGCAAGCTCACCAAGGGGGCAAAGTGCTCTCTCTCAAGCTTTAAGGTGCTCCATGCCTAGGGCTGGAACTGGAGACCTCTAGTTAAGGGAGAATAGATCTGTGCCATTACATTTCACCCTAGTGCAGATCACTGGAATATCTTAAGCAAACAAAATAATTCAATTTTTAAATAGTGAAATTAGGTGATGATTCTAATGATTTTCACTTGTGATCCCCTACTCCTGATATTTCTACTAATTGCTTTTGAAATGACAGAATTACTTGTGTGCTTCAAAAGACAGACACAAAAATGAGAAACCAATATGAAAGGATTTGCCTTCAGTTCACATGAAAATAGACAGAAGTAAACATGCAAATAATTGATAGACTTTTAATCAATATTACATACAGGATAACAGAACTAACCCAAGAAGCAAACAAGTCTGCATCATCTTTTTCATGGTAAAGTGACCCTGGTCGAACTTGACATGTAAAAATCCTATAGAAATGCAGTATGGTGAGTCCAAAGAGTGAGTGAAGATCGAAATAGCAGTGATCATAATGAATGATCTATCTTCCAGCTTCTGAACAAATGCTGGAAAGTTTATCCTACCCAGCATCAGAATAAATACCAAGCTTGAGGCCTTTCCCATGTACATAATCCGCAAGAGCTTTGATTCCTGATGGAAAGGTTTTAGGATGAGGGACCAACTGACCCTGTGAAACCAAATAAATCATAGTAAGAACTCAACATGATTGATAGCTTCAAAATTTCCCCAGTTCTATGGCCCCTCATCCTCCACACCAACTTTTTCGAATGTGCACAAGGACAGAGGAGAGGAGATGAGGGTGAAATCAGATTTTTATTTCTTTTCTTTCTGGAGTAAAAAAGTCAATTCGTTTTGAAAATTCTACAGCCTCTCCCCTCCCCCCCTCCTAACTATAACATGAACAGGTAAGGGAATCCAACTGACGTTTGCATCTCTCTTTGCAGAAGACCAACAATCATCTGCATCCAATGAATTCGAATAAGCCTGAAGAGAAGCAAAAAGGCCAAGAAACAGGAAAAAAACTTGAAACAACAAAGCATTATACCTATGTTGACAAAGACATAACCTAGATCAGCCAAGCCAGTTGAAACAAGTGCATCAGCTGAGAAACGTAAACTGGACATTAGTATTTTTAAAGAAGTTAATTATCAAGGGTAAAAAGAGAAGTTCATTATTCTTGGGCTTTAACCAATTTGGAATTCAGATCATAGTGTACTAGCATGTCCACAAATAGTAATATTTGAACAAATTGAATATAAGAATGCATTTAAATATGACAAGCACATAAAATCATCAATTTAACAAATTATCATGAAGTAAATCTCATAAAGCAAACATCAATTTTACATAACCATTGGCAAAACATCACCGACTGTGCATATAGGGTGTCAATATAAAAGAAAAACCAAATCACAAACTCCAGCGTTGTCTCTGCTCAGAATTATTCTTTGTGCTTCTTTTCCTTCTCTTTCTCATTTCAACTTACTTCAATAGCCACTCAATCATTTCCTATTCATCTCATTGTCTTAAGCACCGCAGTAAAATCACGTCTCTTTAGCTCGTGAATTTTAACAAAAATAGCAACATAAATCAATGATCAACGGCTAAAAGAACACCAAAAAGGTAAGATAGATACCTGTTTCCTTGATGACAGTTTCATTGATATTGCAAGCAAAAAAATTCCAGCTATTCCACCTGCAAGAATAGGATTAAGAATACAAAATCAAGCACCCAAAATAGTCGGGATAAAGTACAAAAATTTGGGTGTTAAACTGGCATCGGTAAAAAGAGATCCCTGATCGTACGCAAAACTGAGCATCAGTGCACCCAAGAGGCCAAGAACAACAGGTTCCCATTAACGGATGACCAAATATTTGAAATATATAAAAAAAACATTGATTTAGTGTGATATAGATAAATAGATGGAGCAAGAGAGTGAGTGAAAGACCCCATCTGAGGAGTTCGCGCCAACCCGTTGTTGAGCTGAAGAATCCCATAGTTGGAAGTATCAAAAATGATGTTAAAAGATGTGGTATACCCAGAAGACCCTTTCTCATGACTCTGCAACAGAGGCCCTTCTCTGCCTGAAAGTGCCACTTGAATCAGCCATGGAAATAAAGAAAGGCCCACAAAACACAAAGAAAAAGAAGAGCTTCTCGTCTTCCCCATCAATCCTTGGAGTACGTTGTTTTGCTCTTCAAAGCTCATACATAGAACACTTTTTCAGATAGAGAGAGAGAGAGAGAGAGGGGATATATCCCAATTTTCTGAAATGCCAGGTCAGCATTTGGATTATTTTTAGAAATAATTAAAATAATGAATGGATAATCCTTTGTTTGTTTTTTTTATTTATTGTATTAAATAAATTATTATTATTTACGAAAAGACATTAAATAATTTATTTAAATTTTGAAACATAAATATTTAAAAAAAAAATGATATTTACAATTTATTTTGGAAAACATTTTTCTTTTCTTAATTATGAAACTAAAAAACACAATGGTAATTACAGAAATACCCTTACTTGATTTTCCTATCTCTTCATGTTTATCAACTTCCTTTTGAATAGATGATTTGTGCTTTTAAAAAAAAAAAAAGATTATTATTGTTTAAATGAGTCAATGTGACTCTGAGTAAGTAGAATCTATTTATCTATCGTTCATAGGCAATGCATTGAGCTTCAAAATCAAAAAGAACTGGTGGTTTGGATTGGATTGGATTGTCCA
>CAOGCB010278790.1:0-11187 GCA_948266635.1 Cnidoscolus chayamansa
TTATTGAGCCACACTTAGTTCTGAAAGTCCGAACTATACTCAGGAATGGGGCAAGAGTCACTCAAGGATTAATTGCATGGAAGCACCTACCTACATCAGAAGCAACTTGGGAGGATAAAAGCTTCATCACAGCCCAATTTCTTGACTTTCAATTTTCTTGGGGACAAGAAGATACTCATGGGGAGGGTATTGTTACATACCGTAGAAGGGAAAAAGGAGAATGAATTAGCTAGAAGAGACTAGAAGTTCCATGTGACAGCTATAGTTTGTTAGAATGGAGGGAAATTCAAATAAGTTGTTAAGTTTGTTACTACTATAGTTTATAAATAAGAGAAATCAAAAGAGAAAAAGGATAGAAAAGAACTTATTCAAAATTCTGTTTCTCTCACTCTCTGCATTCTCTTTCCCTTTCTTATTCTCTATTTCTCTAAATTCTGTTCTCATCTCCCTCTAAATCTCATCCCAATTCTATAACCCATCCAAACAGTCCCAACACCTAACACAATAAAGAAAAAGTCTCGAGACTCTAGCTCAAGCTAGCCACAGCAAAACTGTTTCATCTCAGAAAAATATCTCCCATTTTCTTCTGCAACATTTGTCCTATTTATACACAAGCAGTACTCTTCCTGAATTCTAAGAAACATAATAACCAACTAACCATTTCTCTCCCAGCTCATCATTCTAGCTGTCCTGTGTCCAGATTCTTTTATTCTTGGACATATTCATTAATTTCCCTTCTATTGACGCCTGTCCCACTTTTGTCTTTTTTGAGGTTCTTCCTATAGTAAACTTTTAGGGATTTTTGGTTTGATGGACCCAGCCCTCAATTCTGCTATCAGTGGTTGATATTGTCATCACATGTAGTGATCGTGGAGATATTGCATTTTTAAAGTCATTTCTTTAGTCTCAATTTTGTACAAAAGATTTGGGCTCCTTGAAGTACTTTTTTTGGCATTGAGGTTACGAGATGTATGAAAGGTATTTTTCTCTCGCGAAGAAAATATGTTATTGATTTGTTGGCAAAAACATGAAAATTGGCTGCTAAACTTAGTAGTACTCCAATGACTCCGAATCTTCAGCTCGCCATACTAGTAGGCATTCAAGGATCTTGATATATATAGAAGATTGGTGGCAAAACTAAACTACTTGACAGTGACTTACCTAGATATTGCATATTCAATGAGTGTAATAAGTCAATTTATGTCTCTCCTATTATTGTTCATTGGGAAGCATTATGGCAAATACTATGCTACTAGAAAGGAGCTCCAAGATGAGGGTTTTTTTTTTTACAGTAATCATGAACATTCAGACATAGAATGTCTTACTGATGCAAACTAGGCAGGTTTGAAAGTTGATAAAAGATCTATGACAAGATATTGTGTTTTTGTTGGAGTCAATCTTGTGTTATGAAAGAGCAAGAATCAAAATGTGGTCTCCCGTTCTCGTGTTGAATCTGAGTATTGAGCCATGGCACAAGTTGTATTTGAAGTAGTATGGATGCAACAACTATTAGAAAAAGTTGGCTTCAAGATTTCTTCACCCGCTAAATTGTATGATGTTTACAGAAAGAAATACAACTACTCAAACTTTTGGATACAATGTCTAAAACTATTCTCATCCCTTTTCGAAATAGTGTTATTAGTATGTGTGACCAAGTCATAATAGTTGGCTATAAGACTAGGTCTTAGAATTGAGTCCTAAGTTAGATATGTTTCCTAATTTAGTTGTTTATTTTTTTAAGGATTCCTCTTGTACAAATACACATACAGATCTAAATAAAACATAACATTCTCAGAAATCTTCATGATATCAGAGCCTGTGCTGACTTAAGGAGATCGAAGTTTTTTTCTCTTTTCGGCACTTTTTCGGGTCATAGTTCAGTTGCCTTTTGCGAGCTTATTTTTCCATCATCACCCAACCAGAAGAAGACCATTCCCCAGCGACCGTCTCTGTAAAATTTCATAGCTAAAAACCTCCGCGCGTGGTCCCACGTGCCGCCACAAGCTTCTAATGCCTCGTCCATGCACCAGCGCATGCAGGTGCGTGAGCAGCCTTCCGATCATCGGTTATTGATTTTTTCTGACTGATCGACTTGCCTCTTCATTCCAACTCTGGCTATTTGATCAGTTGTTGATTTGTCACTACCAGGTTATTGTTTCCTTTCTTCTTAGATCAATTTGTTATTTCCTGTCTCTGTTGCTATGGGGACATCGACAGACATCCAAGACGCTAAATTAGGGACCATTAACATTGCTAACGACAATCCACACCTTTAAATTAGCCCAATTAAACTTGATGGTAGTGATAGTTATTTAGTCTGGTCTAGGTCAACTTTTTTATTTATCAAAGCTGACCTATTGCAAGGATATATTATTGGAAAGAAGATCAAACCAGCTGTTTCTATCACTGGATTCAGTCAATGGGATTCTAAAAATTCCCTTGTTATGTCATGGCTGATCAATTTCATGCAGCCTCAAATGTCCAAACAATATTTGTTGTTGGATACTGCTGAAAAAATTTGGAAAACTGCAGCTCTTACCTACTCACGCATGGGTAGATGCTCTAGTTTTTGAAATTCGCAATAAAATCCATAGCACAAAGCAAGGTGAGCTGACACTCTCAATATTATTCTAAATTGAGTGGATTATGGCAGGAATTGAATTATTATCAGGACTTCCAAGCAGATTATACTAGCGATGCAGTGAAGTTTCATCAACTTGTACAGAAGGAGCAGGTCTATGATTTTTTGGCCAGATTGAACATTGAATTTGATTAGATAAGGGTCCAAGTCCTCAGTACCTCACATTTTCCATCTATTGAGCAAGTTTATGCGCTTGTACAGTAGGAAGAAAGCAGGAGGAGTGTCATGCTTTATTCATCACCGGTTGAGAAATCCGGATTGACTGTAGCTACTACTCTTGAGCAATCCAAGGCCCCTGGTTCTAATAAGGATCACCTACACTGTGATCATTGTGGGAAGCCTCGACATACTAGAGAGACTTGTTGGAAGCTCCATAGTCGACCTCCCCGTGGTCGTGCGGTGAAGAAAGATAACTCTTCCAAAACTCAAGTTCACTTATCAGAGATAGTGGAAAACAACACAACATTAGAAAACACTTTTTCACCTATCGAGATCCACAACCTTAAGCGACTCCTGTCTCAAATTGATTCGACAAGTGCCACCTCAAATCTTGTGCACTCAGGTAATGCATTTACTGCTCATTTTGATTCATGGATAATTGATTCTGGTGCGAATAGACACATGACAGACAATTCTCAAGGCTTTTGTTATTACTCTCCATGTTTGAAACCAGAAACTGTGCGAACAGCCGATGGTTCGTTAACACCTGTGTATGGGACAGGTTCTATACTTGTGCTCCCAACCTTAACTTATCCTCTGTGCTTCATGTTCCTAAATTCCCTGTTAACCTCTTATCTGTTAGTGCCATCACCAAAACACTCCAGTGTAAAATTGAGTTTTTTCCTGATCATTGTGTTTTTCAGGATCTTCACACAGAGAAGTGGATTGGAACTGGTAGATTGCATAATGGCTTATATCTCGTAGATGGGAATCGAGTTGCTCCATGTCAAGCCTTTTTTGGAAGAAATAGAGATGTTAACCAAGAAATAATTCGGTTGCAGAGACGGTTAGGACATCCATCCTTTTATGTCTTTGAAAAACTTTATCCTGATTTGTTCTCGGATGTTAAGTTTGATTCCGTTTTTTGTGATGCTTGTGAGTATGCTAAACATACTCGAACATCTTTACCTTCTAGTAATAATAAAAGCAACATTCCTTTTATGCTCATTCATTCTGATGTTTGGAGACCAAGTCAAGCTGTCTCATTATCTGGTTGTCAGTGGTTTTTCACTTTTATTGACTATTGCACTAGAATGACATGAGTATATTTGATAAAAACAAAAAGTGAAGTTTTCTCTTGCTTTTAGTCATTTCATAAAATGGTTTGTACTCAATTTGATGCTAAGGTAAAGATATTGAGAACTGATAATGGCACAGAATATATGGATAGCATATTTGATTCTTATTTGGAGAATTAAAGAATTATCCATCAAACTACCTGTCCATATACAAGTGCTCAGAATGGAGTGACTGAAAAAAAAAACGCATCTTTTAGAGGTTGTTAGATCTCTACTGTTCACGATGAATCTACCTAAATCTTATTGGGGGGATGCTATTTTAGCTGCTACTTATCTTATCAACAGAATGTCTCTCCGTTCTCTTGATTATAGGAGTCTTTTAGCACTCTTAACAGGGAAAAATACATATATTGTTCCTCCTAAAGTGTTCGGATGTGTGTATTTTGTTCATACTAGGAATGTTGGAAAATTGGATCCAAGGGCACTTAAATGTGTATTCATTGGGTATTCTCCAACCCAGAAGGCTATAAATGTTACCACCCTCCATCCAGGAAATACTTTGTTAGTATGGATGTTACTTTTAGAGAATCCGAACCATACTTTGGTATAGTAGGATCACCTCTTCAGGGGGAGAATCATGAATTGGAAGAGGTGACATCTAGTCATTTAGTGCTTGATGATCATACCCAGGAAGAGACTGATACTCAGGGGAAGACTATTGTCTAGGGGAAAACTAGTACTCAGGGAAAGACTATTGTCTAGGGAGAGACTAGGAGGTCATTATTGGACAAACCAGATTTGATGACTTATTTGAAGAAGAAGAAAAAAGAAAAAGCTGTTATGCAGCCTGCTCAGTGCCAAGAATCTGCTTTCTCGGGTAAGTCATTTTTTCCAGAATCTAGTGATGATTTACCTATTGCTCTCCGAAAAGGAGTTTGGTCTTGTACCCAACATCCTATCTCTAACTTTGTGTCTTATGACTCCTTGTCACTTGCTATAAAGCCTTTACCTTCTCTATTTCCTTTGTGTCTATTCCACAGGATTGGAAGGAAGCTATCAAAGATTCCAGATGGAAGAAAGCTATGGTTGAGGAGATGAAGGCACTGGCAGAAAATGAGACTTGGGATCTTATTATTCCTCCACATGATAAAAATCCGGTTGGCTGCAAATAGGTGTTCACACTGAAGCATCATGCTAATGGCTCCATTGAATGATTCAAGGCAAGATTGGTAGCAAGAGAATTCACTCAGACATATGGAGTGGATTATCAAGAAACTTTTGCTCCTGTTGCCAAGTTGAACACGATGAGAATCTTGTTATCATGTGCAACCAATCTTGATTGGGATTTGCAACAGTTTAATGTTAAGAATGCATTCATACATGATGATTTAGAAGAGAAAGTGTACATGCATTCCACCTGGGATTGATGACGAGAAAACTCAAGGAAAAATATATAGATTGAAGAAGGCCTTGTATGGTCTAAAACAATCTCCCAGAGCTTGGTTTGTCAGATTCAGCAAAGCCATGATCATGTTTAGATATCAACAAAGCAATGCTTATCATACCCTCTTCATTAAACATCACGAGGGTAAGATTACTCTTCTCATAGTATATATTGATGATATAATGATGACAAGAGATGACAAACAAGAAATAACTCGATTGAAGGAAAAATTGGTTCAAGAGTTTGCAATCAAGGATCTAGGCAGACTGCAATACTTTTTGGGAATTGAAGTTGCAAGATGAGAAAAGGGAATCTTCATCTCTCAAAGAAAATATATCCTAGATCTTTTAGAAGAAACTTGTATGCTGGGCTGTAAACCGGTAGACTCACCCATTGAGAGCAAACATAAGCTGCAAGCAAGGACTGGAGATTCAGTTGATAAAGGGAGATATCAAAGATTAGTTGGAAGACTCATCTATCTCTCGCATACTAGACTAGACATAACTTATGCAGTCAGTGTGGCTCGCCAATTCATGCATGATCCACGAGAGTCTCACATGCAGGCTGTTACTCGCATTTTGCAATATCTTAAGTCTGCTCCAGGAAAATATCTCTTTTTCTCAAAACATGGCCTCCTCTACATAGAATTATTTACTGATGCTGATTGGGCTAGGTCTCCAGGTGATAGAAGAGCTACAACTGGCTATTGTACATTGGTAGGAGGAAATCTGGTCCCTTAGAGAAGTAAGAAACAAAGGGTAGTTGTCAGATCAAGTGCAAAAGCAGAATTTAGAGCTATGGCTCAAGGCATTTGTGAACTTCTATGGCTTCAGAGGTTATTAAAGGAGCTGAAATTGTCTACAAGTGTTAAATCATCTATGTACTGTGATAATAAAGCTGACATTAGTATAGCTCACAATCCAGTACAACATGATCGTACGAAACACATTGAGATTGATAAACACCTCATCAAGGAAAAACTTACTGGTGGCATTTTTGAGTTTTTCCATGTTACATCCGACAAGCAGTTGGCTGATGTCTTTACTATCAATAGGATCTATCACAACCTAATTTCCAAGTTGGATATGTGTAATATATATGCACCAACTTGAGGGGGAGCGTTAGTATGTGTGACCAAGTCATAGTTGTTGGCTATAAGACTAGGTCTTAGAATTGAGTCCTAAGTTAGATATGTTTCCTTGTTTAGTTGTTTATATTTTCAAGGATTCATCTTGTATAAATACACATACATATCTAAATAAAACAAAACATTCTCAGAAATCTTCAAGTGTCTACCCCTTTCCTATCCATAGGTTCTACTTATATTCCATGTGCATGCAGAAACCGTATTTCGTGGACCACGATCCTCTCTGCTAGTTAAGTACATGAGTAATAGTAGTGGGTCAGCTCACCTTGCATATTTCGCATTAGGCCTCCAAGGTGATTATCTAAACTTTCAATTGTCAAGTGCCAAGCCATCCGGACCATGAAGCCGAGGCACCTAGAGTCGGCCCTTGCTTTCCTCACAGCTATATCAACCTGCTAAATTGTTGTGTGATAATCAAGTGGTCTTCCACATTGCCTCTAATTTGGTATTTCATGAACGAACCAAGTATATTGAAATTGATTATCACTTCATTCGTGAGAAAAATCCAACAAAAGAAAATCTCTATAGGCCATGTTAGAACTAGAAAACAGTTAGAAGATATCTTTACTAAAGCTTTTAATCCTTGAGTCGAATATATTGGTAACAAGTTGGGCATGAGTAACATCTATGCTCCAACTTGAGGGGGAGTGTTAATGGAATATAATCTCATAATTAGCTAGATTGTTAACATAATATTATCTCATAATGAGCTAGATTAGATAGCAATTAGTTCCAAATTAACTTGATTATGGGTCATAATTCTAGGGTTTGATTTTAGGGATTAATTTCCTCTTTAATCATCACCCATATATATCAATAGGACCCCTCTTCTTTCTTGATATTTCTTACACACATGAATACCTATAAGTGGTTGGAAATTTGTATACATACATTTGTACAAATGTTTTTTATTTGTTTAGGAATAAGCAGAGATAGAAATGACAAAGGAGTGAAGTGCCAATAGCCAGCACTTAAGTTCAGATTTCTCTAGTCGGTTCCTTTTGCATTAGAATTGTACAGCAATATTGCTCAATGCTAAAGTGCTGCCTACCATAGCATCATAAATGCTATTAGGATATTAGTCAGTTGTGATTCAGCAGCATAGTGCGTGATGTGTTTGAGTTCATGTTTTGGAGCTTCTGTCCAGTGAGTTCAACTCATCTTCGTGAATATTACAAGTACATGAGCTAACTATTGCACTTCTGTCCTACTGTGGTACATCATGATCGCAATGTTCACATTTTACATGATGTATTGATGTTATGCCTTTGTGGAAATGTTATTCACTTTGAAGCTATAAATATTTGTGCATTATGGCTTCTAAGTTTTCGCTTTTTTATAATTTTATTTTATTGTTTCAAATTAACTTCTATTTGAAATTTTCTTTTGTTGCAATAGTCACTTGATAATATGTACATATATATAATATTTATCTTCAATATTGAGTTTTTTTTAGTAATCTTCTCCAGGTCTTGTTTGTTGAAATGGCTAATTTTGACAAGGATGAGGTGCCCATGCTGTCAGATGTGCATCCCCAATTATTTCATGAAAATGTCGATTCTCAATTCCAGGCATTTACTTCCAGGAATAGGAGCATTTCAATTTCTATTCCTACAAATTCCATGGAGTCCTTTGAAAATGAAGCCAACCTTGTTGGCTATACTGGTCCATTACGCAGTGAAAGAAGAGCTCCAATGTTACAAATGAGTGGTCCAATCTATGTCAACCGTAAAGCTGAAAACATTTTTGATCTAAATCATGGTGTAACAGGTCGCAAAATAGTAGCACCCAAGATTGAAAATTTTCCTTCTTTTAATGGGATGGATCAGCGTGACTGGACTGATGACAGGTATGCTGGAAAAAATGAACATTTACTGAGGTCTGGGCAATTGGGAGTGTGCAATGATCCTTATTGCACAACCTGCCCAACATATTACAAACCAATACAGCAGAAACATTCGAAAGCTTCAGTTATATTTGACTCCAAGGTGAACCTTATAATTTTTCCCTTTTTATTTTGCTTTAAGAAAGAAATTAGAATTTTCTCAAGTTGGTAGTTTGTTCAGTCTAACAATGTTATCCTATTTCTTGTCTGCTATCTTAGGAATGTGGAGTCAAAAGTTTTATCTGCATAATGGATGGATACTTCAATTCTAAGTGACTATCTTTTTGCAAATATTATTGTTATAGTGGATGATCTTGTCCTCGGGATGTAAAAGATTTTTCCAATTTGAAGCTTGTGAGAGTTTATTAGTTTGTGACATTTATATTTTTCTAAGTTTTGACCCGCAGATAAGCCACATTAATGCTACATATGCATGCATATTATTTGTTGCAAGTCTTTTATTTTTTTTTAGGCTTCTAATTCTTTATCAGGAAAACACACTATCCTGTGATATTTTGCCACCCTATTTGGGCATATTAGTTTGATTTGCTGATGTGGTTTCTGGGAGAAAAATAGGTTGTTTAGTTTACATAACAATATGACATGTCAAGACAAGATAGCTCACCATTCAAGGGTCACCTACTTATGTTCTCCTATTTTAGCTCCTTCTATGAGCTCCTTCTCTATCCATCGTCCCATGACACGATCCATCACACAAACACATAACAGTCACCTACTTATGTTCTCATAGTTTTTATGACTGGAACACCTATAAATATTTTAGATGAACTTTATAATTATACTGATGAGATACAGAAACATTTCAACTAATGAGTTACTGAACTGGCTGGCTTTTTCTATGGCAAAGGGTTATTTTTGCAGTGAAAAGTGGCATTAAATTCACCAGTGCAAGTGTCCAACAGCCCACAAATATGTGGAACTGTTTGTTACTGGGGAGATAAAGAAACATTTCCACTAGTGAATGTATTGAACGGGCTGCTTTTATCTATGGAAGATAATTAATTTTCCTGTGAAAGCAGCATTTAACTAGTTGAAGTGTTAACATCCCACAAATATGGGAATTATTTGTTAGTGCTGGTAAAGAGATCCACTCCTATGTAAGAGCCGGAGAAGAAGATGCATAATTTCTTCTTAGTAAATGAAAGCTATGATTGATGGTGGTCATGGAATGTTATAAATGGTGTCTCTTTTCATTAAAATGCTCTCTTGAATGTAGTCAGGTTGACAAATTTGCCTATTAATACTGATGGTAAGCAACAGATTGGCAGAGAAGGAAAATTGAGTTAAAAGTTTATTGTTGCAAATTATGGGTTCTGATATTTCAAACTAGAGAAGAAGGGATCCAGATTATTTTATACTGACTTATTAATGGACTAATTGAGGTGAAAATGGCCTTGTTTTTCTGCTGTGAGAAAAGTGTATGAAATTCCAGTTGTAACAAAGAACAATGAGAATGAAGCAGGGAAGAATGAGAAAGGGGAAAAATAATTCCTTCGGAAAATGAGTAAGGGAAAGAGAGAAATCTCATAGTTTCATGCTATCTGCAAACTAGTTCTAATATTTGATAATTCCAGGGCAAAAAAACTTATGCAATAACTACTTACATATGATAGTTATTTATGGAAGACTATGAGTTGTCCTAGTGTCCTATTCATTTTAGAAAAAGTAGTCTTAAATAGAATTTATTGCCAATTCAGGATTATTGCTACTACATAAGAGTGCTGAATAAAGAATTCGATAAGGAAGGCATAAATTATCATAATTGGAAATTACGTGACTATAAACCCAAATCTCCCCTTTTCTTATCTTCATCATTACAATTCTTCCAAAAGTTTTTTATTTTTGAATTTTTTTATGAAAACTTTCATCTACCATTGGTATTTTATTTTAGTTGCATATGTAGATAATAGGTTTGTTTTCATCACTGTTCCTATGCTTTATTTCCTAGAATGATAACTTTTGCAACTCCACTAACATTCATGCATTTTCTTTTTGTTGGCTCCTTTCTAGTTCCATAATGCTTTCTACGGTGATGCGAAAGGTTGTGCAAGGAAATTTATATCATTTCTAAATTCATATATTCCTGGAGTTATGAATCCTCATACTAAAGTCGTTCAACAGTGGAACAAATGGTTTGTCATTTCCTGCTTGGTTGCAATTTTTGTGGACCCTTTGTTTTTCTTCTTGCTATCTGTGCAAAAGGTAAGGCTTCTTTCATTTTTCATCCTAGAATAGTGTGGCAATTGAATTATAAAGTTCATCCATTGTTCTTTTATATATAGTTCTAATTGCATAACCTTAGTAAGCTCTCAAATAAGTTTACTAAATATTAAATAGAAATGTTTTGATTTTAGTAATGCGGGATTATTCTCTATCTTGAGTCTAGATAGATTTCTATATGCATGTGCAAGTGAAATGTGGAAAATTTAACAAAGTTTAATGATGCTACCATACGATACTTGATGGATATTTCCATGTCATGCCATATTGCCATTGTTATGGGTGGTCAATTGTGTATATATATTGTTGCGAGAATGGGGGAGTTTTTATTGATATTTAATGAAGAGATTGGTATAAATATGTAGGAAAAAGATGCTTAAAAGAGTGACCGATATGAATTCTGCATTCTAGCTGTTTGTTATGTTTTATTAATATTTAATGAAGAGATTGATACAAATATGTAGGAAAAAGATGCTTAAAATAGTGACCAATATGAATTCTGCATTCTAGCTGTTTGTTCCTTATCAACTACCTTTCTTGTATGAATTATATCTTCTATCTATTTCTTTCCTAATATATATCAAATACTTA
>CAOGCB010278925.1:0-15360 GCA_948266635.1 Cnidoscolus chayamansa
AGTGAATCAAGATTATTAACTATCTGAGTAAATCTAGTGAACATTTCTTTTACAGATTCATTCTGATTCATTTTAAATAATTCATATTATCTTAAGAATATACTGATTTTTGTTTCCTTTATCTGACTAGTGCCTTCATACGTTACCACTAATTTGTCCCAGATTTCTTTGGCACTTTTGCAGGCTGAGATGCGATTGAATTCGTTGGCATCCAATGTGCGGTAGAGTAGGTTCATTGTTCTGAAATTCTTCGATACACTTTCTAAATCAGTTTGAGTATATTCACTTTCTTCTTTTGGAACAGATGCTCCATCAACATTTTTCGTCGGGATCTTTGGACCCCTTCTGATTATATCCCATAGTTTCATGTCCTGATCGATGATGAACATTTGCATTAGAGAATGCCAATGTGCGAAATTGTTTCCGCACAACAGTGGAGGTCTATTGGTTGAACGTCCCTGTGCAAATCCTCCATCTCCTACTATCTTCATTTTCCTTCTCATAGATGGTTAGATCAAAAACTTGAGTTAGGCTCTGATACCAATTGAAGAATATAATAGGATAAAATATACTCTAGTGGGGGGTGAATAGAGTATGTCCGTTAATTTTTAAAGCTTTTGAAAATTTGTTCAAGCCCTTAGAACGAAGTTCAAAACCTTGAGATGTGAAAGTGTGTTATGTTCTAAAAACTGCTGAAAACGGTTTGAGACTTGTTTCAAGGCCTGTAAAGCAAGTTCCAAGGCCTTGAAGTAAACTAACATACTATTTTTAAAGATAAATGAAAAGCAGTTAGAGGGGAAATGTAAAGTGGATAACACACTCGATATGATTACGAAGTTCAACTTCTAATAAGCCTGTCTCTGCCTAAGGGTCGTCCAACCCTTAGGATTTCAATCAATTTTATTGACCTCCCTTAGAGTCCTAGAATACAATCTAGAAGAAGTAACCATCTCTTCTAACCCGTAGCTAATCCCGCTATTATCTAGCCAACTCAGATCCCGGTAATAAAATTGATTATGTCTTACACTTATACGTTTGAGTATATCGCATACTCTTAGTATAATTCTCTCCACTTAGGAAAAACAATTCAAATGAATAACAAGGCAAAGAGTTCAAGAGAATTTTTTAGTTGATGAAGCCTGGCGTGTTTTGCTTCTCATAGATTAACTTGCTCAACACTTCCTACTTCTGTAGTTGCTCAGCTCAGTAACTTGCTTTGGATAGTTTACTTGGTTTTCTCAGTTTTTCTCAATTGAATTCCTACTATTCATCACCAATGTGCAGCCCCTTTTATAGTTGAAGAGCTGCTTGAAATCTCATCAAATCTGCTTTAGATTGCTACAGATTCTGCTCGATTTTTGTTTCAGTTATTGCTACAGATTCTGCTCCAATTCTGCCTTTGTTGCTACTGGAACAACTTGTGGAAATCAGATCTGCAATTTGATCTTGTTGAATTTTTGGATTTCTAAACTCTGCTTTGAGTTCATATCCTGCAATTTAAAAATCTAAATGAGATCCTGTTGATTTTGAAAATAGGATCTTGAAATCTAGATTTGCAGATTTTGAGTTTATATCCTGCAATCTAAAAAATCTCAACCAGATTTTGTTAGTTCTAAAGATAATAGCTAGAAATCTGGATTTGCAGATTTGCATATTTCAAATTGTTGCATAAAATCTGTTATTGCAAATATGTGATATTTAAATCTTTATGATTGTGTATTCTGAAGGTGATTTCTCAAAATCAATCAAAACTTTATAATGAGAAAATCAAGAATTGGATTAAGGACATATAACATATTCAGCTCATATTCATTTTGTCTATTAAGGACATCTTGTATCAAAAACATATTCATTTTGTCTTTCATCATCTTAAATCATAAATTTGAGTTTGCCAGAGTCATCAGCATTCAAATAGCAAACTGCTCATTCATTCATTTAACCAAATATAATAATTCCTTTAAAAATGTAACAGCATAACAATATGCCCAATAATAGCATTTATGAAACATAAACTCACAAAGCTAATGTCACAAAACATTCACACATTCACACAATCCTACTATTTCCCCTTTTTTGTCAATCATAACAAAAAGGATAACCAAAATAAGAAAATAAACTGTGTGGATCTTTTAAAAATATCAAAAAAATGAACTTTTAGAGTTAAAGGTTCTTTGGTTTCTCTTGCTGCCAGATTTTATAGATTTTGCAAGTTTAGTTTTTAAATCATGTCTGCCACTTTTTCTAAGGCTTCCGGTAAGTTTGAAAATCTATAGTGAGTTGAAGGCCTTTTGTGATGAAGACGTTTCAAACAAAGATGTTTTAGGTAGGGTTTTAAAATAGATTTTTGTACTGTGCTCTTTGTAAATCCTTAGATTTTTCTAAGAAGATGATCAACAGGAAAAGATGGATGACATGACTTAATTTCAGGTTCTGATTATCATCTTCTACTTGCTATGTTTCCTTTGTTTCCCAATCAATTCAGTTTCAAGTTTTTCTTTTGATGGTTTTAGTTCAGCTTCAACTATCTATTCAGTTTCGTCTTCTTGTTCTGGTTTAGAAATAGGGAAACTTTCCTTAGTTTCTGCATTATAGGTCAGGTCCATATTATTTTATAGATGTTGGTATAATTCCTGATGAAAACTCTTGAGGCACAATAATCTGCAAAGGCCTGTAAATTTTCTTTCCCTATTCTAAGAACCAACTTCATTTTTCTTTAATGTTTTTATAATCTTGTCATCACCAGTAGTTGCTTCTTGATGGTCTACACAATATTCCTCAACGTTCTCCCCCATAATCTCCAAATTTGCTACCAGCCAATAAGTCAAATTTTGCTACAATTTTGTTTAGCTGAAATTGCATAACTTTGTTCCTAATCCTTGAAGATTCAATACCACTGGTTGTAATCTTAGAACCAATTCCGACAACTACATGATTATTTTTATGTGCTTTGAATCACTTTTATCATTTTATAATTCTTCTCATCAACTCCTTTTCAATAAGCAGGTTTTCTTTTATGTTTCAGGAGCAAGCTCTTCAAATTTAGAAGCAAAAATAACTTCAGGTTTAATTTCAGTGTCAGGAGCATGAGGTGTAATGACAATAATAGATAATTATTCCAATTCATGCTCTGGAATGAAATCACTTTCTGCAGGAAAATTCCACCAATAGTAGTTTGAAGGGACCTCAATATCTCTTCATCAGTCTGTCCCAAGTTCTACTGTTCTCTAAATTTTGAACTATCTACTGCAATTTTATTAAGGACAAGATTTTCTTCTTCTTGATCTACATGAGTTTGCTCATAAGGTTGATTCTGATTGACAACTATGAGATCAACTTTTCTTTCAATCCTTTCAGTTGAACCATCAACTTTTGATCTGCTAAGCCCTTAAGTTGTAATGCTTATGTTTGCAGTCTTAATGCAATTTCCAGAGAATCCATAACTACTTTTGTTGTGTTCTGAATAGTTTTCAACATTTCTAAATTTCTTTCATGAAGAACTTTTGCTTGTTCATCTTTCACATTAGCAATTCCTTTTTCCTTTTTCACCCCTTTGTTGCTATCTAAATTGTCTGACTCAATTTTCTCTTTTTCAATAATCTCCACTTTTTCTTTATTTCTCTTTTTCTGTACTTTTTTCTTCTTCCTCATGCCTTCTTTCACATTCTATTGGTTCATCATCATTTTTCATCAAATTCTCAACTCTTTCTTTTCATCCTTTCAGAAGAGACTTCATCTTCTGAAGATTCAAAGCTACTGTAAAAATGTGTAATCTATTTTCCCATGTCTTTTACTGTTAAAAATCCCATTTTCACTATTGTTGAATGATTTTCTCATACCATAAATAAGATATGGAAAACACATGTTGAAGAGGAAGGCTGAAGATTATAGAGTGAGATAGGATTTTTGAACTTGATTTTAAAACTATCAATTTCTGAAGGGAGTTATGAGAAAGGAAATAAATGGATAGGCAAATGATAGATTTTAGAAATTCAACTAATTGTGCAAACAAACTTTTAAAATCATTACTGTTTTGGGTAAGAGTGGAAATATTTTCAAACTTAGCTAACAAGGACAAATTAATAGACAATTATCATCAAAATCATTAATTAACTAAAACAATTTGGTCTCATTCATTCACATTGTGCATATCACAACACTTAGCAAATTGAAATCAAATCAAGAATGCAGAGATTTAGTCTAACTCAAAAAACTGTTCACATAACAAGTTTGCAGCATTACTGTATTCTTTTAAACAAAGGACAAATGATTGACTAAAATCCAATTACAAGTAGTCGGCACACCAATGAACATCTAGCAGAAAAATCATCACAACAATTACATATTGATCAAAATCATTTATCATCATAAGACAATCCATTTTCACTAATTCATAATAAGCATGTTATCACACTTAATGTCATAACAGAAATAATTGAAGAAAACATAAGATGTTCTTGAGCATGATGTTCAAATTTCAGCAATCTATTTTTAAGACATAATAGTAGCATGTCAAGTTTTCAAAATCACAAGATAGGACCTTTGTTTTGATATTTACACAACATCTCAACTAACTAAATGAGTTTCATAAAATTCAAGTTTTGTTCAACTATATCAGTCATTCCTAATTCCCTTACTGTTTTATAGAAATTTTCTTCATTTAAAGGCTTTCATTTGCAACTTCATGGCAATTTGATGAGATTCTCTAGAGGATAACTAAAATCTTGCACATGAATACGTACTGAAATAAATTTCAAGTTTTGATGCAATCAATAGAAAATTTGAGCTAAGCATACCTCTTTACAGCCTTTTATCAATTTCTTTACTCTTTTCACTTTATCCATCTTGATGCTTATGTTCATTGGAGACCTATGCTTTTCAAATCTTCCATTTTGAATTTCTTTAGCATATTTTGGCTGATATATGAAGATTCCATCACTTAGCTATTTGATTTGCATCCTAATGAAGAATGTGAGTTTTCCCATTAAGCTCATTTCAAAACTCATTCTGCATCAATCTTGAAAACTTGTTGCAAAGAGACTTATTAATGGCATCAAAGATCATATCATTAATCTGAACTTGTACAATAAACATATCATACTTGTGATTTTCGATAAACAAGGTTGTGTCCATTTTTCCTCTCCTAAAGCCATTATCAAGCAAGAATTTGCTAAGTGTCTCATATCAAGCTCTAGGAGCTTGTTTTAAGCCATACAATGTCTTATCTAATTTGAAAAGATAATTAGGATGCAAAAGATCTTCAAAAAATGCATTCTTGACAATCATTAGGTATAACATAAAATTTTTGTGGCATGCAAATGTACAAAGCATCCTAATGACTTCAAGTTTAGCAACTAGTATAAATGTTTTATCAATTCTCTCTTTTTGAATGTAACCTTGTACTATCAATGTAGCTTTGTTCCTAGTTACATTGTCATGCTTTTCCATTTTAACCATTTAGTGCATATGACATAGTGGTTTTTTAGGTTTAGAGATTAGATTCCATACCTTGATCCATTCAAATTGATTGAGAATTTAGCAAGTATCCATCTCTCAAAATGTTGTACTACTTGAAAAGTTTTTGGTTCTAAATGTGGAGCAAAAGTAGCATTACCAGAATATTTTTCAAGCTGGCCTCTTGTTATCATTTTTTGTGATGGATCATCAAGAATATCCTCACTCAATTTGAGTTCCTGTGTTTTGCTCATTTACTGTGTTGCTGTCAAGATCCAGCTTGCTAAAACTATGATCAGTATTATGATCAACCAAATCTCATTTGTCTAAAGAAGAGTTAGTTTCATCAAACACATCATTTACACATTCTTCTCCAGTTAAGCTTTTTCAATTTTAGAAATTGTATAGGCCTTGCTTGTGAAAGATTAACCTAGAAGTATGCCTTATACAACTTTTTGCATCAATTTTTCTTTATTTTTCAGTATATAGCATTTACAACCAAATACTTGAGAGTGTGAAACAATTAGTCTTTTGCCTTTCTATACTTCACTAGGAGTTTTCTTTAGAATGACTCCAATGGTTACCCTATTCATAATATACCAAGTTGTATTCATAACTTCTGCCTAGAAATATTTAGAAAGTTTTATTCTCATTTAACAGTCCTAGCCATTTTCTGCATTATTCTATTTTTTTTTCAATATTTCCATTATGTTGAGGTGTTCTTGGAGCTAAGAATGAGTGAAAAATATCATGTTTTAAGAAATAATTTTCAAAATAAACTATTTTTAAACTCTTCCCATGCTCACTCAAGGAGGTGATGTATAACCCATTTTCATTTTGAACCCTTTTCTAGAATTTTTCAAATATATGAAAGGTTCCATTTTTATGAGCAAGAAACGATTCCTAAATGTATCTAGAATGATTATCCACAATTATAAATTCATAAGCTTTGACATCTAGGCTAGTTGGAGTGATTAGACTAAAGAGATCAAGGTGTAGCAATTTTAAGGCTCTTCAAGTTGTAACTACATTATTTGGCTTAAAGCTGGTTTTGGTTTATTTTGAATAAGATTTGCAGGGACAATATCTCAAATTTAATTTTAATAAATCTCTAACCAGGTTTTTCTTTGAAATTTTAAATATCAAGTGCATAATTATCATGTCCAAGCTTCCTATGCAATAACTAGTTATTATCATCCAAAGTAATGAGGCATTTTTCACTATCTTGACAACAATCTAAATCTATCATGTAAATTTTTTGTATCTAGAAGCAATAAACACTACATGATCATTTAAGTCAACTATTTCATAGTGAGTGGTAAAGAAGGTTACCTCAAAGCTCTTGTTATAGAGTTGACTAACACTAAGAAAGGTGAATTTCAAACCTTGAATAACAACAACATTTTCAATACTTGGCTGAATTCCAATTGTGCTATTTCCAACAATTTAGATTCTTTTTTTATCACCAAATCTGACAAATTATTCATTTTTCATAGTGTGCTTGGTGAAATTTTCTTTATCTTCCATCATATGCCTTGAATCATCCACTTGTATATACACCACTTGAGTGAAATTTTCATAGTAAAAAGAACTGCGAGCAAACCAAAAGGAAAAGCTCTTGCTGAACCTAAGGAGCAAGAAACATACAACTCCATAGATTCTGAATAGGCTCCAGTCACTAAGAAAATGAGAACCTTTGAAAGGCTATCCAAAGCACAACAAACAAGTATTCATATTTCTAAACCTACCCTTGAGATGCTTGAACCAAATGAGTCCATTGAGAGTCAGTCTAAATATCCTAGCCATTCACCAGTTCCCCTCAAGAGAAAGTTCATACCTGGAAGATAGATTAACTTGGATGTCTATGATGAGTTTAGCACAAACATTAGGAAACTGGTAGAGTACCAAGGCTGGATGGAATTCATGTCCTTCAAGGGATTAGTTTATGATGATTTAGTCCATAATTTTTATGATAGTATGATGATTTCTGGAGACAAACAGTCTTTCACTATCAAAATAAATCATAGAACTTATAAGGTAGATACTGACGCAATTGTTGAAGTGTTCATGATCCCCAACCAAAGAATAAAGATAGGAAGTTTTAAGGATGTGAACAAACTAAGGAACTTCAAAGAAAAAGAATTCTTGAAAAAGCTCATACCTACTCACACTACCCTACATGAACTCCACAATGCAATGCTCTTAATCCCCAAGACATGAATTCTTCACTTCTTTATTATTCATTTCCTATGTCCTAAGGTAGGAAATCAAACCTATGTGAGCAAGGTTGATGCATGTATGTTATGGCATTTGGTTGAGAAAGTAAAGTTTAATCTCCCATATATGATTTTTAGAATGATGATTAAAAGCACTTCTATCGGGGGATTACATTATGCCATATGTCTCACACTTTTCTTTTCTACATACTCTATACCACTTTCCCTTGGATCAAAAAAACTAATTGAGCTTAAGGATACTTTTGTTAGTAGTAAGAAATCAGGAAAAGAAGACAGTGGTGATGAAAGTGATAGTAAGTCTAGCACTTACTATCACTGAACTGAAAAAGACTAATAATAGAAAAGACAAGACTATCACTATTCACTCAAGTGATGAAGAAGAGGTTAACTTTAGCACCCTGATTGGAGAAGCACAACACAAGAAGAAAAAGTACAAATTAGAACTCCAAATGCTTAAGTTTCTCCAAAAAACTTGAAGCTGCTGTAAACATAAAGCTTGACATGCTTACTGGACAATAAACTCAAATTTTAGACCTTCTAACAGTTGCCTCTGGAACTGGATCAACCCCTATTTTGGTGTGGGTCCTTCTAAAAATGATGATGATGATGATGGCAAGACTCTAAAGATCTAGAAAAATCAACCTTACAAACAAATAGGTCCACACTTGAAAAGTAATCAGCAACTCAAGAAGAGGATAGCGACAAATCCAATGAACCAAAGGCTGCAACTCCACATTCAAAAGTACATGATCAGGATTCACCTTCAAAATCCACTGATCAAGATCTAAAGAGGACCTCTGAGGTACCTGAACCAATCTCATCTCCTCTAGTTTCTCAAGCTACTATGCCAACCCACTCCAGCAATCTCCTTGAGGCAAGAATTGAGCTTCTTTCATCTTCTCCTATCACCTCTCCATCCAGTGCCACCACACCTTCTGTCAAGAAGACTTATAGAAAGAAAGTGGTTGTGAAGACTATTCAACCTCCACCAACTAGAAAGAGTCAAAGAATTACAACAAAGCCCATTCCTTAATTCCTTGTTTTAGTCTTTATCTTTTTCTCTCCCTTTTCTAACTGATGACAAAAAAGGGGAGTAAATCATATACCTACTACTTTTATTTTGGTATTGCTTTTAGCTGCCTTTGTTTGGATAATTACTGCTTTTACTTGGATGACTTTTTTTATTTTATAACTTGTCTATTTGGATGGCCTATTTATTTTAACCTATCTATTTTATAACTTATTTTGGATTACTAACCTTTTGTTTAGTTCAAATATCTGTTTTGGTATATGATTATCATACTCAGCGGAAGCTTACACTTTTTCATTATATATATATATGTGTGTGTGTGTGTGCGCGCGAATGTGCGCACGTTGAAAGCATAAAATAAGGGAGAGCTTCAAGAGGTTTCTAAAGTTTTACCATCATAAAAAAGGGAGAGAATGTTGACCCCATGAACTTGAGTATATTTTAATGATTATAAAACTTAAAGAACTCATTATTCTTTCTTCAATCACAAAATTGAGAGAACATTATGATTCACATGATATGAGGATATGAGGACATGAGGAAAAGAAGGAAGATATATAATAGATCAAGCATTTGAAGACTTTAGCTAAGTATAAACTTTTTAGATTCAATGTATAAAGATAAGTGAGATGTGAATTGCCGAATAAAATTAGAACTACTGAGTTAAAAGTAGAACATAGATTTCTAAAATTAGAACTTCTACTTTTATGATCTCATATTCTAAAATCAACTCAATAGAGACTTCACAAGAGTATAAAATAACAACTAGTTTTTGTTGGAATCTACTTTCCACCTGCCCAAATCTTTTTAAATTGCTAGTTTCACATCAAAAACTTATATAAACAAAAATCTCTCATTTATTTCTCAAGAAGAGCATTTACACTTGAGAGAAATTTATTGTAATCAAAATATATTATTTACTTAAGCATTTACTTTGAGCATTAATTGAGCTTTCTTTGGCAAATCTAACTATTATTAATCTTTATAGTTGTTGTTGTAACAAGAAAAACACAAGAATTAATTTCTTTCATCTACCCAAAATATATTTAAGATTGAGTGCAAGCTTGTGATAGCTTATGTGTGTGTGAGTGTTTGGTGAGAAATACTCGCATAAGGTTACAAGAGCCTTGAAAAATTTATAAATGTTATAAAATCCTTGGGAAATGTTGTAAATGTTTGTCTCTTACTATTCAAAAGAGTCAATAGTGGAGTATCTTCTCAAAGAGAGGCTTTGGGAGAGTGGATATAGGCAAGAACGTCGAACTATTATAAAATTCAAGAGTTATTATCTTCTTTCATTTTCTATCTTTTTATTTAAGTTCATACTTAATTAATTTGTGCTTATGTTTGATTTATTAAATTTAGACTCTATTGAATATATCTAAGTTAATTCTATTTTTAAGATAATTTCAGTTGTAGTTTTATATGCATAGTTTCCAAGCTAATGACAGTCTAAATTTATAATTTTAGAAGTTCTAATTTTACTAAATTTAGAATTTTAGAATAATTCTCAAAATTTTAGAAATGTTAGATTCACCCCTTTTGAGTCTACATTAAATACCAACAACTTTATATTTTTAATAATTTATAAGCGGAGGTTAATTTGAAAATCATAATTAAGTTTACTAACTTACAGAAATATATTTTAATTTAGCTTAAAAACTATTTTTTTTTATTTCTTATTTTAATAAAATTATAAAATAAATTCAATTTCTCAAATTTTATTTTTATTTTGAGGCTACGTTGAGTTTAAATGGTAAATTCTAAATTAACTACAATACAAAAGATTAAAATAGATTTAATTATAAATCACTAGTAAATTCAGTTTAAAAATTAAAAATCTTAAAATTAATTTATTTAATTTAACTAAAATATAATAAATTTATTTTCTTATTTTGTAAGATCTTAAATTGAAATTAATCAATTTTTTTGAAATGAATTAAATTAGACAACTTTTATAAATACAATGTAATTGGAGCATTAGATGGAAGAAAAATGCATTTATTCATAATGCATTCAATGAACAAAAATTATTTTAAAATATCACATAGAATAATATCTTTAAATAATCCGTAGGATTTAATATATATTTTAAAATTATTTTATAAAATTAAACTATTTAATATATATAATTTTAAATATTTATGCTATTTATTTTTTATTAAAAATAAAATGATTGATTTAATAAAAATATTTTAATTAGTGATGTTGAAATAAAATTGATTAGCAAAATTCTTAAAAATTAAGGTATCTATTTTTATTATTATTATTATTTTTTAATATATAAATTTGAAACTGAATCTGGACAATAATTGCTCCAGTTCACTAGACCTGAACGGACACGCACGTATGGTCTCGGGATTACTTTACTTATTACAGCCACTAATGATTCTACACCACGTGCAAACCAATCAGCCTTAAAACCATTTGGGAGCCCCCACTGTTTCATGACGCGTGAATTCACTCTCCATCAATTTATCTTTCTAGAATGCCAACCCCACTGAGAATCATATCTCCTTCGAAGCACACAGTTTTGTCAGGAAGTTGATGACACGCGCTTGAGCGTGAAGACTCTTCGATTCGCAAACCTTTTGGTGGTGTTGCAGATAACATTATCCACGTGATTCTTAAACAAGTGATAAATATTTGAAGTCAACGTCGGCGGCTATGGTGGCTCCACTGCTTGTCCGCTCTTTGCCTTCGAAGATAATACAAATAATTCTTACATACTAACTATTTCCACACCCAGATTTTGCTAATTCCAGTTTAGTAGGAGAGTTTAAATTTTCTATTAATTATTTATATCATTTATTTTTTAGAATAAGAAGATATTGGTTGTTCTTTGTTGGGTTCTCTATTTGGATATGAAAACGTGTAATGGCAGTGGCATTTTTTCGACATGTTGGTGGGGCATGTCGTCGAACGACTTATCTAAAATAATTAATGAAAAACGCACTGCTGCTTATGGTATTGTCATCTTAACCACAGATGGGATAGGTTTTATAATTAAAAAGATGAGTCATCACATGTCAGTTTACCATAATGATTTTATGACTTAGTCAAAAGAATCTTGACTGGGTTGAATGTGTGGTGAAAAAACCACTCACTTGTATTCATTGAATCAAACTGCTTCTGGTTCTGGTGTGCACATACTACATTGTGCTTTTTACCACATACTATTATTTCTTCTTTTCTTTTCTTTTTCTTTTCTTAATTAAAAAAATAATATTTAAATATTCTTAAATTTTAATTAAATCTAATTATATCTATCCGTTCAGTAAGATTAAGACTTTCTATCAAAATTCATTTATCTTTAATATTATTTTTTATTTAAATTTATAAAATTAAAAAAATTATTAAAAATAATTAAAATTATAAATAAGTTAATTAAAATAAAATTATATGTAGAATAATTAAAAATCTATTTTTAAATTTAATTTAAAATAAATAAATAAATAAATAATATATTAATCACATAAAAATTAATCAAATTTAGATAAATCTAAATATTACACAATAATAATAAATAGATTAGATTAGATTTAGGAAGCGTATGAATAGTTAAAGTTAATTTTAGATAGGTTCAAGATGAGTTTGTGTATTTATTATGTTATTAAATTCGATTTTGGATACTCATCTTTTTGCATATATTCTATTCCATATTATTTTTACTACGTTCTTTTTTTTAAATTTGTTTAAAATTATATTTAAAATATATAAATTATTTATTAATAATTATAAATCTAACAACTAAATATAAAGTATAATTAAACATTATTATAACGTATTTCAGATTAATTTAATTAATAGATTTTTTAATAGTATGCTTTATTATACTTTTGAACTTTTATTATGCTTTAATATAATTAATATGTAAAAATGAGCAATTCATCACAAAATTAAAAGAAATTAAAAGAAAAAGAGAGTGAGAGTATTTTGGCCTTGGAGGAAAAAGAAGGAAAGTAAGTGAGCTCCTTTGCGAGATCTAGGGAAGTGAGGAAGGCTTATTTCTCTTATAAGCCAATGATTGTACTCATGTACAAGGAGACTTCCTTTTCTTCTAACGATAATGACACATCCATTCCTAGTGTTGTGGTTAATGTTTTGCAAGATTATGAAAATGTGTTCCCATAAGACTTGCCTTGTGGTTTGCCATCGTTGAGGGGTATCGAGCATCAAATAGACCTCATCCCCGGGGCTACAATTCCTAATCGATCAACATATATGATTAATCCAAATGAAACTAAAGAGCTTCAATGACAAGTTGAAGAGCTCTTGGAGAAAGGCCACATTCGTGAGAGCTTAAGCCCATGTGCAGTGCCTGTCTTGTTAGTGCCTAAGAAAGATGGCAGTTGGCGTATGTGTGTCGATTGTTGAGTGGTCAACAAAATAACGGCAAAGTATTGATACCTTACACCACGCCTTGATAATATGTTAGATGAATTACATGGTGCTTGTGTGTTTTCAAAAATTGATCTTAAAAGTGGTTATCACCAAATTGGAATGAAACCAGGTGATGCGTCCCACATCGCCCGCGAAACATAATCTTGGGCTAAATATAAGGCTGGGTTCAACCCTTCACCTCAGAGCTAGCTTTTGGGGTGAAGTTAGGGGTTAAGTCCTTTATCATTTGGTATCAGAGCCTAGTTCTGTAATGGCAGTGTCTCATGGGGTTCGTCAGAACGCCGATTGAGGCAGTCGGGTCTTATGGGGTGGGGATGATGCGTCCCACATCGCCCGCGGAACATAATCTTGGGCTAAATATAAGGTTGGGTTCAACCCTTCACCTCTGAGCTAGCTTTTGGGGCAAAGTTAGGGGTTCAGTCCTTTATCATTTGGTATCAGAGCCTAGTTCCGTAAGGGCAATGTCTCATGGGGTTCGTTAGAACACCGACTGAGGCAATCGGGTCTTATAGGGGTGGGGATGATGCGTCCCACGTCGCCCGCAGAACATAATCCTGGGCTAAATATAAGGTTGGGTTCAACCCTTCCCCTCTGAGCTAGCTTTTGGGGCGAAGTTAGGGGTTCAGTCCTTTATCACCAGGTGATGAGTGGAAGACTATTTTTAAGACTAAATACGGGTTGTATGAGTGGTTGGTGATGCCTTTTGGCTTAACTATTGCACCTAGTACTTTTATGCGCTTAATGAATCATGTGTTACGTGAGTTCATTAGCAAATTTATTATTGTCTACTTTGATGACATTCTTTTGTATAGCAAATCCGTTGATAAGCATGTCATGCATTTGCGATGTGTGTTTGATGCTTTGCGCAAATTCAAGTTATTTGATAATATAAAGAAATGTACATTTTGCATTGATTGCGTCATATTTCTGGGATATGTGGTGAGTGCAAATGGTATCAAGGTAGATAGTGAAAAGGTAAAAGCTATTCAAGAATGGCCTAAGCCTAAGAGTGTTATTGAGGTGCGCAGCTTTCATGGCTTGGCAAGTGTCTATAGGAGGTTTGTTAAAGATTTTAGCACCATTACTGCCCCATTAACTGAAATTATGAAAAAAGATAAGAGTTTTGTTTAGGGTAGTGAATAAGATTATGCATTTGCTTTGTTGAAGGATAAGTTGTGTAATGCACCATTATTGAGATTACCTAACTTTGATCTTACTTTTGAGGTTGAGTGTGATGCCTCCGGGATAGGTATTAGTGCTGTGTTAATGCAGGAAAAATGACCAATAGCTTATTTTAGTGAAAAGTTGAATGGTGCATCTTTGAGTTATTCAACTTATGATAAGGAGCTATATGCATTTATGAGGGCGCTTGAGACTTGGCAACATTATTTGCTTCCAAGGGAGTTCGTGATACATACTGACCACGAGTCCTTGTGTCATTTGAAAGGACAAAGCAAGTTAAATAAGAGACACGCCAAGTGGGTGGAGTTCATTGAACATTTTTCATATGTGATTCAGTACAAATAAGGGAAAGAGAATATTGTTGCAGATGCACTTTCTCAAAGGTACACTATCATTTCTACACTTTCTACGAAACTATTTAGATTTGAGCATTTGAAAGAATTATATGCGCATGATGCTGATTTTGCTAATGTGTATAAGGCTTATGAGCATGTGGCATTTCATGAATTTTATAGGAATGAGGACTTTCTTTTCAAGAAAAATAAGTTATGTGTGCCTATTTGTTCAGTACGTGAATTGCTTGTGCGTGAAGCCATTGTGGTGGATTAATGAGTCATTTTGGAATTGATAAAACACTAAGTATATTGCATGAACATTTCTTTTAGTCTAATATGCGTGAAGATGTTGAGCGCATATGTACATGTGTGAACCCCTTCCCCGGATCGTGCCATGATGCATGGTGCAAATGACAATAATAGGAATGGATACACTTAGGGTGTGTGTGTGAGTCGCCACTTAATTTAATTATTTAAGGGTAAATTAAGAAAAACCCTATGACTCCAGTTTTAATTAACCTAACTATTAGATCAATTAGCCCAATGGATTAAAGCCTAGTCTACGAACCTAAGTTGGGTCCCGAGACCATGTCATGCATTTTAACTAACCATTTTGAATGTTATGAATTGCAGGGTGATAATAGAACTTTAATCAAATTTTATGCTTTTAGCATTTTAATTGTGATGGAGTGGTGAATAAATGACATAGAAGAATGTGAGT